>VDFB02193867.1:519965500-520001662 GCA_007258455.2 Sequoia sempervirens | reverse complement strand
ATATATATATCCTTGTTCATTTTAATGAAACTTACGCATCTCTCTCCCTATATATATATAATATATTTGCAAAGATAGATGGATACCTAATTTAAATGTAAATGAACAAGGTATAAATTGAATGTACATGTACATGTATTTGTTGATGAATTGTTCAGTAATATATTAATTTCAAATTAGGTATCTATATATATATTTGCAGAGATAGATACCTAATTTTTTAATGTAAATGAATAAGGTATAAATTGAATGTAGATACCTATATTTGTTGATGAACTGTTCAGTAATATATTACTTTCAAATTAGGTATCTATATATCTCTGCAAATATATATATATAGGGAGAAAGAAATGTGTAAGTTTCATTAAAATGAATAGGGCTATATATATTGCAGATATAGATAAATGTGTAAGTTTCATGAAAATGGATAATGGATAGGGCTAATATGGGAAACATATATATATATATATATATATATATATACAGAGAGATAAATAGATACCTAATTTGAATGTAATTTAACAAGGTATATATATTTCTATTTTGTAATTTGAAATTAATATATTACTGAACAGATGATCAACAAATATAGGTATCTACATTCAATTTATACCTTGTTCATTTACATTCAAATTAGATATCTATCTATCTCTGCATATATATATACACACACACACAGATAGATATATATTGCATAGTCAAATTTATATATTACTCTATAGTTCATCACCAAATATAGGTATCTACATTCAATTTATACCTTGTTCATTTACATTCAAATTAAGTATCTATCTATCTCTACAAAGTGACTCTATGTATGTCCTCATTTACATTGAACTTAATTAGATGTATGTTTTATTTGTTGTTCAATTAAAGTGACTGTAAATATCGGCCCCTATCCCTTACAATCAACTGTCATAATGGCTAACTCCTATTTATGTTACATAAAATAATTAAAATCCATGACACAAAAAATAACACACATTTATATGTTGTATGACGTTATATCTGAGTATGTTGTTTGAGAAATGGTATTAACATAAGTAGGACTTATCCATCATAGAAGTTAGTTGTAAGGGAGAGGGGTCGATATTTATGTCGTATCAAAACACTCTTGCCTTGCAGTGCATGCAGTTAGAACTGCTATAAAATCCATGACAAATACCATGACTTATAAATTATTGGCAAATGCCATGAACTTTATACCACTTCAATGCATTCTCTGTAGGGCAAAAAATCTCCTTCGTTTCTTTGTTTGTTCTTCAATTAAATTGACAGTGTATACATGTTTCCTATAGCATGCTTTCACATACCATACCCACCATATGTCATATGTCCAAATGTATACCCACGATCGGCTCCTATGCCCACACATAGCTCCTCTCCCTTTTGTCTATGTGTTGTTTGTTCTTCAATTTAACTGACTGTAATTGACAACCCCTCTCCCTTACAGCCAACTGTGATAGCATATGACTCCTACTTATATTATAACCATGGAATGAAAGAGCATAAATAACTTGAAACATCAATAAGATAGATATATACATACATATATAGATACATACATACATATGTATATATACATATATATATGTACATATAGATACATATAGATACATATATATATTTATATATAGATACATATATATATGTATATATATATACATATACATATTGCAATATATATATATATTGATATATATATTGCAGAGATAGATAAATACATAAGTTTCCTATAGATAAAATAAAAGTTGCATAATGCTAGCTCGACTGTCAAGGGACGTGGCATAAAAAAATTACCCGACTGGGACGCTGATGACGTGGACCCCTTGCTCAAAGTTACCTTACCCACCATCGGTTACATTCAACTTAATTAGATGTATACTTTGTTTATTCTTCAATTAAAGTGACAGTATGCTAACAATATCTCAAACAACATTATGAAATATTTACACAACTTGAAACAGCAGTATGATAGAAATATTTGAAACCCTTTCTTGTCTCGTATAGCTATTTAAAGATATAAATATTTGTATCATGTTGTTGTTGCAAGTTCATATATATGTGTATCATAATGTTGTGTATGTTGTATGATACTGTTGTTTCAAGATTATATATAATGGTATCATAATGTTGTATGACGAAGGGTTTAATGGTATCACTGAAATGTTTATAAGAGGTAGAGTTATACATATGATAGTATAGCATGCATTGCTTGATTCATTACACACATACCCTTCGTCATTTCAAATCAACTCAACTATATGCATGGTTAGCTTGTTCTTCAATTACAGTCAATAGTAAATGTATGAATTCATTGTTTCAATCGGTATCATTATTTTCAATATTAAGTGTATGTTGTTTACTAATCACTGTGTTGGTTCAATACTGAGGAAGATAAATGCGCAAACAAATACCAGGCGATCTTCAAGGAGGAAGCCTCCACAAAAGTGAAGGTGGACAACTATGCCCGCACACAAGAAAGGTGTGCATCTGCCACATATCGATGAGGAGAATGTTGGCATTCTTGTTCACCAGTGAACTGAAGAGCCAAGTAGTGAGGAGGAGGTAGAAATTGTTCTGGAGCAACCAACTGAATCTATAGTGCAAGCTAACCCAATTGTATCAACCAAAAAGATTGCACTGAGGCGGGAATGGACCCAGGCTGACATGGACCATGCCCTTGAAGATGTCAAAGACTACAGCTGGTCAACTAGAGGTGCAGCAAAAAAGTGGGGTATTCCTACCTCAGCATTGTCCAATTGGCTAGGTGGTGTGACCACTACAAGAAGGAAAGGGCCCCCAACAGTCCTAACTAAGGAGGAGGAGTCATTAATCATCGAATGGTGCAAGGAGATGGTTGTTGTTGTCCAAGGTTTGGAGATTGTCAATCTAAAAATGGAAGTGGCCCAAATATGCGAAACAAGGAATAATCCCTTCAAGAATGGGCTTCCTAGCAAGTCATGGTGGACAGGATTCAAAAGAAGGCATCCTGATCTCTGCTTGAGAACAACCCAAGGTTAGGATAGAGACCATAATATAAATCTGAGGCAACCAGTTGTAAGTGCTTTCTATAACACTTTGGAGAAGGCATATGCAGGAGGGAACTATGGACCACAGACGATTTGGAACTATGATGAGACAGGGCTGCAAGCTGGATGGAATGGTAACATGAAGGTGCTTTCCATGAAAGGAGTGAGAAGTGTTGGTTACATTATCCCAAAGAGCCGGGAGTTGATCACTATTCTAGCATGTGTAAACGTTGTAGGTCAAAAACTTCCAGGTTTTTATTTATTCAAGAGCAAAAAAAAAAGTGCAAAACTACATAGCCAACTGTGAGCCAGGAGCATTGATGGTTGTTCAACCTCACACATGGATGACCAAAGAGCTTTTTATCAAATGGCTCAAGTTCTTTGCTATGCAAGTACCTGGGGGTTGCTCACCCACCCATAGACACCTTTTGATATTTGATGGGCATGGCATCCACGTAGCCTTCTCTACCATTATCAAAGCAAGGGCGCTTGGTATTGACTTGCTCACCCTACCCGCCCACACATCACACAAGTTGTAGCCTCTTGATGTGAGTGTTTTCTCATCTTTCAAGTGTAACTTCAAAAAGGAAAGAACAAATTGGACCATTAGACATCCAAATCTAGAGATAAGAAGGGTAGAATTGGCTACACTTGGCAACCTATCTTTTCAAAAGTCATTAACTTTTTCAAACATTACAGTTGGGTTCAAGAGGACAGGTATTTGGCCATTTGATCGCAATGCTTTGGATAATGACATGAAGGTTAGTGAGACATTCCACTTTGCTGCCCCCGAGGAAGCATCGGCTGCTGCAAACATTCTAAGCCTTTCCAACAATGGTTTGGCAGTCAATAAGGGTGAGTCTAATGTTGGAACTGCAGAAGTTGGAGATCAGCAAAATGCGATGAATGGTTAGTATGTTCTACAATTGTTGTATGAAGTTAAATTTCAGTATGTTGTTTGAGAAATGGTTTAACTTAAGTAAGAGTCAGCATATGGCTAGTATGTTCTGCATTTGTTGTATGAAGTTATATTTCAATATGTTGTTACAGTATGTACCATTGTTTCATATGTTGCTCATTTCTAATCAGCTCAATTAGATGCATGGTTAGTTTGTTCATCAATTACACTCAATCTTACATGTATGAATTTTTTGTGACACTATGTGTCATTGTTTGATATGCATATGCATATGGAATATTCATATGAGATATGCAATATGCATATGCATATTTGCATGCATATTTCATATATGCAATATGCATATGCAATATGAATATGCATATTGCATACATATTGCATATGCATGTATGCAATATTGCATATGTTGTATGTTTAAGAAATGGTATTAACATAAGTAGGAGTCGGCATATGCAATATGTGTATGTTGTATGAAGTTAAATTTTAGTATGTTGTTTGATAAATGGTATTAACATAAGTAGGAGTCCGCATATGCAATATGCAATATGCATATGTTGTATGAAGTTAAAATTCAGTATGTTGTTTGAGAAATGGTATTATCACAAGTAAGAGTCAGCATATGCATATGTATGTGGATACTGTCAGCAATTGCCTTCTCTATTTGCAATTAAATTACATGGATTGGATTCGTTTGTTCTTCAATTACTCTCAAACTTACATGTATGAATTTGTTGTTTTAGATTCTAATGAACCACTTGAACCAACAGTATTGGGAGACCACAATTCTATTGCAGACATATCTCTTTCCTTTCCAACTCCACCCGAGCAGCCCTCCTGGCTCATAGATGGTGCTGCCAATCTTGGTATGGATATGCATGTGGACCAATAACAAAGTCTTTCAATGCCATCTCCACCGCACATGGGTCTAAATACGTTAGTACATTTCTATGTTGATTGGGGAGACAGTGGCTTTGAGCAGTTAGGAGATAGAACGGATGCTATAGATAGTGAGATGCTAGAAACAGATAATGTCGATTTGATTGAGCCTTTGGGAGGCCAACAAACTTCACGCATCTCACAATTCTTGAAGCTACCAGTTCATGTGGTGAAAGACAAGTCTAATAAGGTAGTTGACCATGGGATCAAATTGCAAAGAGGATCCCAATTCCTAACTACTGATGACTTCATGGCAATGCTAAGTGAGCAAGAGGAAAAGAAGAAGGAACTAAAAGAATTGAAATTGAGGAAGAAGCAACAGCTTGTAGAGCACAAGATAGAAAGGATTGTAGAATTGGAGGCAAAAAGTCTTATGAGAATTGAAAAGGAAAGGCAACGAGTAGTAGAAGAGGCTGAAAAGGAGCTGCAAAAGAAGGAGGACAAAAAAAGGGAGGACCAACGGAGAGAGAAGGAAGCCACAAAAAGGGAAAAAGATTTGGAGAAGGCACAAGCAAATGCTGGAAAGGAAAGATGACTCATCAGCCCTCTAAATCCCTTGCCTGACTGCCATAGGATCTTCACAAATTTTGTATCTATTTAATGCCCCCAATATTGTCCATCACCTACCCAAACTACCAGCCAAACATTTCAAAGTTAGAGTCCTTCTAACTCGCTCTCCTATAGACACTCACCTAGCCTGACAAGTAGCCAACCATATGAGAGTTGGAGTCCTCATTTACAGGCCTATCAAAACCAAGCTTAATCCAACCAACTCAATCATGGAGTCCTCCTCCGTCACAGGCCACACCGAACTCACAAGACAACTTGCCATCAAATTTTAGTTTTCCTACATTTTTTGATTGATTTGAATGTTTTGTTGCTAGTTTTTTGTTGTAAACTTCTTGATGGATTTGAAACGATGTTTGATTTTTTTTTGTTTTGAATGTTTCTAACTTGAAACATCAATATGGATGTACCATAGAGACAACATATTGCATCATGTTACTATCTATCTCTGCAATATGAATCATATGTATCTATCTATCTCTGTGAGAGGAAACTTATGTATCTATCTATCGTAATCTATACATATATGTCTGATAATGGTGTATTAGTCTGTTGTTTTAAAATAATTTGATTGTTGAGTATGTTGTATCATTTTGTGCAGCATACATATGTATGCTAATATTATATTCAAAAGGGTTGGAAATATTTCAACCTTACCAGAGTTTAAAGGGAGACTGATCGTTGACAGCATAAAGGATGGTTATATGCACATACATATGCATATGTTAATTCCTACTCATACTAAAATTCAACTTCATACATCATATGCATATCAAATTCATACATAGTGTAACAAAAAATTCATACCTGTAAGATTGAGTGTAATTAATGAACAAACTAACCATGCATCTAATTTAAATGTAAATGGAGAAGGCAATTGCTAACAGTATGCACATGCATATGCATATGCACATGCACATGTGTATGCACATGCGTATGCACATGCACATGCATATGCACATGCATATTCATATGCACATGCATATGCATATACATATGTTGACTCCTACTTATGTTAATACCATTTCTCAAATAGCATATTGAAATTTAACTTCATACAACAAATGCATAATAATATGCATATGCATATTGCATCTATGCATATGCAATATGCATATTGCATCTATGCATATTTGCAATATTCATATGCATATTGCATATATGCATATGCATATGCATATCTAACAATGGTACATAGTGTAAGAACATATGCATACATGTAAGATTGATTGTAATTGAAAAACAAACTAACCACACATGTAATTGAGCTGATTCGAAATGAATAACATATCAAACAATTGTACATAGTGTAACAAAAAATTCATACATGTAAGATTAAGTGTAATTGAAGAACCAACTAACCATGCATCTAATTGAGCTGATTGGAAATGAGCAACATATGAAACAATGGTACATAGTGTAACAACATACCAAAATATAGCTTCATACAACAAATGCAAACATACTAACCATATGTTGACTCCTACAAGTTATGTTAAAACCATTTCTGAAACAACATACTAAAATTTAACTTCATACAACAATAGCACATATGCATATGCATACTGCATATATGCAACAACATATCTAACAATGGTACATAGTGTAAAAACAGATGCATACATGTAAGATCGATTGTAATTGAAGAACAAACTAACCATGCATATAATTGAGTTGATTCGAAATGAACAACATATCAAACAATTGTAAATAGTCTAACAACAAATTCATAAATGTAAGATTGAGTGTAATTGATGAACAAACTAAGCATGCATCTAATTGAGCTGATTGAAAATGAGCAACATATGAAACAATGGTACATGGTGTAACAACATACTGAAATATAGCTTCATACAACAAATGCAAACATACTAACCATATGCTGACTCCTACTTATGTTAATACCATTTGTGAAACAACATACTGAAATTTAACTTCATACAACAATTGCACATATGCATATGCATAGATGCATATACATATGTAATAATGGTACATAGTGTAAAAACAGATGCATACATGTAAGATTGATTGTAATTGAAGAAAAAACTAACCATGCATATAATTAAGCTGATTCAAAATGAACAACATATCAAACAATTGTACATAGTCTAACAACAAATTCATACATGTAAGATTGAGCGTAATTGATGAGCAAACTAACCATGCATCTAATTGAGCTAATTGAAAATGAGCAACATATGAAACAATGGTACATAGTGTAACAACATACTGAAATATAGCTTCATACAACAAATGCAAACATACTAACCATATGTTGACTCCTACTTATGTTAATACCATTTGTGAAACAACATACTAAAATTTAACTTCATACAACAATTGCACATATGCATATGCATAGATGCCATATGCATATACATATGTAACAATGGTACATAGTGTAAAAACAGATGCATACATGTAAGGTCGATTGTAATTGAAGAACAAACTAACCATGCATATAATTGAGTTGATTCGAAATGAACAACATATCAAACAATTGTGTACATAGTCTAACAACAAATTCATACATGTAAGATTGAGCGTAATTGATGAACAAACTAACCATGCATCTAATTGAGCTTATTGAAAATGAGCAACATATGAAACAATGGTACATAGTGTAACAACATACTAAAATACAACTTCATCCAATAAATGCAAACATACTAACCATATGTTCACTCCTACTTATGTTAATACCATTTGTGAAACAACATATTGAAATTTAACTTCATACAACAATTGCACATATGCATATTGCATATATGCAATAACATATATGCATGTATACACACATCCATACATGTATGTGTGTATAGTATGTATACACACATCCATACATGTATGTGTATAGTATGTATACACACATCCATACATGTATGCGTGTATACATACTATACACACATACATCTAGGTATGTGTATATAAGTATGTATGTCTATGTATCAAATAGAGACATACATACATACATAAATAATTATGTAGTATGTATGTATGTGTGTGTGTATACATGCATACATAATATTTTATTGTTTACTATAATATTAAGATGTTGAATATTATATCAATTTAAAAAGAAATGTTTTGTCAATTAAAAAAAAATGATTACTAAATTGACTAGGAAAATTGTATAAATGATTAGTCAATTAAAAAAATAAAATGATTACAAAATTGACTAGGAAAATCCTATAAATGGATATGACTGTATTCCCTAAAACTCCAAGATTCAAGCATAGACGAAGGACAGGGAAGAGTGGATGATGGGGGTTGGGAATTTTTGAGCGAGGGGTTCACAGAAATGGTCGAAAGAGCCGGCTAAAAAATAGGTGCATAAAGGGTATGTGCAGGATCATGATGGGCCAAAAAATGGCAATATGATGGGTATGTGGTTGACGACTATATTTTCACCCAAAATTGATGAAACAAAAAGGGTTTTTAAAGGATATTCTCAGCTTTCCACCTATATAAATTATGCTTTACTTTGAATTTAATAAGTAATTATTATTCATTTTCTATTCAACTTATGACTAAAGTCTTGATTGATAGGCTGATTGAAAAATATCTATATATTTCAAATGGTATCACATTTTTTGAATCCAAAACATGTGTCACATTCTATTCTTCACATACTACAGGATTAAAAAAAGAAAAAAATGAATTTCATGAAGTTTTGACCAAGTTAAGGTGGTCAGACATACGAGTTTTTATATTTTTTAAAAAGTTGTAATAAAAATTCATAATTAATTATTTACTTGGAAAAAATTACAAAAAAATATGCATCACATCAGGGCATGAGTCCTCTACTTATATCTAAAATATTATAAAAAATATTATCATTTTATTGTGGTTAGGGTGGTAAGATAGACACCTACTTCTTTTTTTCCTGAAATTTAAGTACCACTACATTGAAAATTCAAATTTTCACCAAATAGATTTTTTTTTTTTAAACAAGCCCAATAGTTTAGAAACTACATTCAATTTTCTACAGATTCTATTCTTACATATTTTTGAAATAATATAGATAACTTATTCTATTTTTTACGTCAAGTTTCCTAACTCTGATTTTTCTGAATTTTTTGCCTTAAGGGCCTATTTTTTCCATGATGATCCTGCACATACCCTAAAACCCTTCACAGTCAAGCTGTAGAAACACACAAATGGTATGTATATGTATACACATAGTCGGCAAAAAATATATTGCCACTATACATATGCAAATTACAGAGGAATAAAACGCAAACTACACATATATGAATAGCGAACTGTGTGTGTATGTGTGTATACACACATATATGAATGGCATACTATGTGTATATGTGTGTATACACACATATATATATGCATATATTCCAATTATAGAGGTATAAAATGAAAACAAACACATATATTATGGCAGTTTGTGTGTATATGTGTGTGTAGACATATAAATATGGATATATACAGACATATACACACAGTCGATCGTATATACACATAAATGTAACTGTATACATGCATATACACATAGTGGGCCATTTATATGCATATATATAACTATATTCTCACATATAGACATAGTCCGCCATTATATAGTTCTATTATTGCTGAAAAATTACATTTGTGGGTCGTTGTTGTGTGTATATGTGTGTATACATAGATATATATGCATATATATATATATATATTTATATACATATATATTTGTGTATACACACATTTACAAATAGTCGGCCATATATATGCATATATATATCTGTATAGTCACATATACACACAGTCGGCCATAATATACACAATAGCGGCCATGAATAAGCTGCAAGAAAGCTTCATTACACGATGAAAGCATTACAACTTTTTCTTGCTATTTTAACAAAAGAAAATTGCAAGAAAAACCTAGAAAATCCTTGCAATGCATAGTTACTGCCTGAGTGAGGTTGGAAGACAACCTCACCTACGTAGCAAGAAGTTATATAGTTTCCTTTTATTGAATATGGTGTTGATAAACACAGAAAGCACAAAAAATGTATCACCACCACTCGGCCATGGCCTCACCACCGTCGATGTCCATCCTAACCAGAGTTGGTTCTGAATGCAACTACTAAAAATGAATAATTTCTCATGAATGGGTGTTTCGTTAATACAAAGCAAGACCAAGCGAATAGTGTGCATGTCGAGGTGGTAGGCGTTACGATCGACAGCGGGGAATGTGTAGCAGTTGATGTGCATTAACTAGGACTACTAGTTGCAAGTACTAGTGTGGCACCAAACAACCATCGGTCATACAGATGTCCACGATAGGTATACGCCTAATTTTTAGACTTTTTTGGCAGTTTTTGGAAATTGCCCCCAAAACCTTGGAAAGCGTGCTTGAAATCTCCCCAATTTTTTATTTCAAACTGCTAGCTCGATAGTGAAGGTACATGGCAAAAAAAATTTAGTCGACTCAGACGCTGATGATGTGGACCCCTCACTCAAAGTTACCCTACCCACCATCGGGCCCTCTCCCTTAGTTGTCGCTAAATAGGATTGCAGGGCACCTAACTCTGAAGGTGGCCTAAGTGACATATACGTGCCACCTCATCACTATAATAGTTGACCATTAAAGGTAGGTGTAAACAAAAAATATCATAGGAGTAAAAAATCACAAATATTGTTTCACATGTTTCAAGTAAAGGATATGTATTTGTTTTTTTTCTTTATGCAATATATTAAAAGATCAATGTCAAAGTATTTAGAATATATATTTTTTAAATAATTATACGATAGCATTGCATTTGTGAGGTATATTGATTCTTTAATTATATCATTAATTTAATACAAAAGATATTTGGAAAATTTAGGAACAATTGTTTATGGAAACATGTAGTTCTTATCTTTACACACAAAAAAATAGAGAAAGAAAACATAAGATAAGAACTTAATTCAAGCATACAAATTTTTAAATGTTATTAGTATTGTGTATCTACTATAATTAAGATCCCTATATGCCAATGACTTAAGTTCAATTTACTTATCTTCCTTGAGCTTTGAAAGAGATATTTCAATTAAATACTCTACAAGTAGATTTTATGCTACATCAATAACATATATGAGTAAAAATCCTATAATATGATGTAAAATGCACAATCTAGATACTTTTGCCAAATAAATGAGTTAATGGAAAATTCTAGTTAACTTTGTATAATGTCCAATTATTTGAATTTATTTATACATAAAGGAATTAATTACTTAATATTTTTGAAGAAAGACAAATAGTTCTTATGATAATGAGACAAATTAATGTTATTGAATTATTTTGTTTCAATCAACTTGACCTTTTATATTGCAAGTATTAATAGCAATATGTTTGTAGAAAGGATAATTATCTTTTTGTCACATTATATATAATTGGTGTCTTACTACACCTATTAATTCAAAAATAATTATATTTGAATTCATTCTTATAACATCTCTTTCCACCGATATTCTTGTTGTGCCTTGCACCCACAACTCCCTTTTGTATCTGACAAAATGGGGACCCCTTTCTTTTTCTTTATGTGCTTTCTTCCTTCATTCCCCTTTTTCTTTTTCTTTTTCTCTTTTTCTTCTATTTTCCTGTATTTCCCTTTCCTTCCTTTTCCTTCCTTTTCTTTCTTTTTTTCTTTTTTCTCTTCCTTGAGTGTTTTGTCACTTGTCAGGGTTTCAAGATACTCAATATCGGTATGACACCTTCATTGGGTCTGATCCCAACTTCTTGTCATTGATGTTTTGTTTTTGTCACTTTAGGTTAAATTCGGGTATTGAGATACCCTCTTAGTGTATCATGATCTCGAAGGACCGATGGTGACGGCGTCTTGTCACCTTCGTTCCCATGCCTGACAAAGCATTCAATTCGCTTAATAAAGCATTTAATGAAGGTTTGAGGGTAGTTGTTGAATAGGTTTAAGAGGTAAATTGAACGATTATTATTATTTAACTATGCATTTGATAACATGAATTTGAGCTCTACAACTCACTCACAAATCCTAGCATTTTTGTACCCTTTATTTTTTTCTTTGGCTCTTGTGCTCGCTCATTGGTTCATCACTCTAGTGTCGTCTCCCTATTTTGTTCTTGTGTTTATTTTTTCTACTTCGAGTTTTCAAGTATCGAGATACCCTCTTAGTGTATGTTAATCTCGAAGGACTAATGGCAACGATGTCTTGTCACCTCAGTTGTCACGCTTGACAAAGCATTCAATTCACCTAATAGAGCATTTAATGGAGGTTTGAGGGTAGTTTTCAAATAATTTTAAGACGTAAATTGAAAGGTTATTATTATTTACCTATGTATTTGATAGCATGAATTTGAGCTCTGCAACTAACTCATAAATCCTAGAATTTTTGTGCCCTTATTTTCTATCTTTGGCTCTCGCACTCACTCGTTGGTTCATCACTATGGTGTCATCTCCCTATTCCATGTTTGTGTTTTCCTATTTTTGCATTCGTCTCCACATGAATTTCCAAGTATTTTTCATGATCATTGAAACATGTTTCAATTCATGGGTGATTATGGCGATTTGTGTGTGTTCGTTGTGATTTTGGTTTGATTCGACGTTGCTTGTGTGTGGTTTTGTTTCATTTGTTTTTTTTGTTTTTTTGTTTTGTTTTTGTTTCTTTCTTTTTTTTTGGTTTCTAATTTTTGCCTCATCGAATTGAATTTTTCCTTGGTGCACCAATTGAGGATGTTTGTGACATCATCAGATCAGGTGTTAGGTCTTGCCCTTTCTTTGCTTTGATAGATATTGATTTACCCTTTCCCAACAAACTACTCATGCCTTAGAAATTTTTATGAATCTAAGTTTTTCGAACATCAAGTTTCAGTCATGATGCCTATTCCTTTTCAAGTAAAATTAAATAAATTGTCACACCCAAACCCCAAAGTTTGATCCTTAAAATCCTTGGCGAAATTGAAGTTTTCAAACTTCAAGTTTCATACTTTGGGAATATCCCTTACCTCAAGATTTCCTATAAAACAAGAGTTAGGTGAAACTTCCTAACCCCAATGCCCGATGCTTAAAAGAGGAAATCTTGATTGAAGAATTGTCTAAGTACTTTAGACATCAGACTCTAAAAGTTTCAATTAAGTCATGTCTATATTTTGAGGTAAAACTTATACATCATGTCCTACTCCCAATTCTTGAAGAGAAAAGAATTAAAATGACACTATGATTTTTAGGTATCGGACATCGATATTTCACTTTGCTAAGTATATGACTCTCGACAATCAAAAGATTGCATCAATAAAAAAATTATTGTTAAAATTGGTGTTCAGACTTAATTTATTTGCATTACTTAGTTCTTTTGTAAACAATAAGACACATGCCCTAAGGCCTAATCCATGATACATTCAATTTTGTTTAAAAGTTCTTTTAATTGATTCTTCCTTCACACTATAGTTGATATAGTTTATCTTTAGAGCTTGGTTAGGGATTTTTTTCTCCTCTTTCGCCCACTTTTCTCAAAAGATTCTAATATGTGGTGTTTCAATATGTATAAATCATGCCAAAGGATGGAGTAGAAATGAAGTACAGGTACAAAGGTGACCACCCTCCTTCTAAGATGTTCTCCCCATATGCTAAAATTGGAGACACAAACCTTGGACACAACAACCTAGATGAGTTCCAAGAAAGGATTCATAATGAAGAAACCAAGACCTACAAAGCCATTTATTTACCTAGTTTAGGGCTAGTAGAGGAATTTTCCTTTCATGTTTAAGTACAAAATTTAGCAAAACTAATGTTAACCTACAACCGGTACTATGACTAGAAGAATAGAAGGATCTTAGGAGCATCAGGGGAATTAGTTTTAGATATCAGTTCAAATATGATTGGAAGATTTTTTAGAATCCCTGCTTCTCCTCAATATGATGCCATGGATATGAAGAAAGTAGTGGATTATTTTGAGAAGCATGAAATGGGAAGTCTAAACTTGATCGATAATCAAATGTTGGTCAATCCAAGGAAGATGGCCCTCAAAATGGCTAGATTATAACACAAGAGTAATTTTTTTGAGGACACAAAGGACCAAATAATATTTATGAGTAGAATTTATGGCTATCCTAATGCTAGGGATTTCTACCCATGGATGATGAGGTTCATGCTATATACAAGCAATGCCAAGAAGAGAATTGATTGGGCTTCCCTTATAAGTGATAATCTAAATGATCAACTCAGGAACATCTTGGAAAACAACAAGTTTTGTATGTCATCCTATTTGGTATATCTATTGGATTCCCAAGCCACCTTTCCAGGGTAGACCAAGGTAGGCTATTTTCAACTAGGAGAGGTTAATATTCATGAACATTATCACCAAATAAAGTTGGAGGATAGTTATAACAACTACTATGTGGTGAATGATAATTTTGTTTATGCTATTATTAAAGGATTGGAGGGACATTTCTTAAGAAGATTCTCAATATAAGCCATGGAAGAATTGAATAATTAGGGGAATTGGTACATCCAATTCGAAACTTTTACCTATATCTAAGTGGTTGGCTTCCAAAAATCTCCCCTTAAATTGCTAAGGTATCCTACAAATACTATGATCCTATTAGAATTGTGTAGGAAAGTAACAAAGATAAAAAAAATTAATTGTTGGCAAGAATAAGTCAACGTATTCTTTCCCTACAAAGATAGGGTGTATTCTTGCACCACCATGCAAAATTCCAAGAATGTAGAAATTAAATTGGCAATGTATACTATGGAGATGTACAATGATTCTAGGGATAGGTTTGACCCCATTGGAAAAATAAGCAAAGTTATAGGTTCATTCTTTAAGCATGAACCCGCCCTAAAAGATCATTGGGATAATTGTGAAGAAGAATATAAGGTCAGAATGAAGAACTACTATCGCCTAATAGTAGATATGATTAGAGCCTACAACATAGAAAAAGTATCCAAAACCATGGTGGAAAATGAGAAAGTCTTAGATTCCATTTACAATAGATTGGGCATTTACAACCAAAAATTTATAATGTAAATTGTTCTATACAAGAAGATGACAACATGGATATACCGACTACAAGTGTAAAGGTTGCTTCCTAAACATGGATAATATCTCCATTCCCAATGATGGAATTAGCTAAGCCATAACCTGCCCTAAAGAAACTATCCATTGATGAAGGATCATCTGTTATGGCTACTGGAAAGCAGAAGGCCTTTTCTTCAAAGGTTGCCTCAAAGAAGAGAAAAGAGAAATAAATGATTGAGATAGGATCAAGTGAAGAAGATGTTGAGGATGAAATCCATTTGATAGGAAGAAAAAGAACAAGGTTCTCTTCACATACCACATCTACTCAAAAATAGGTTTCTCTCACACCACCTTCCTCTTCTCCACATGAATCTCCTTTGTCTTCTCCCCCTCCTACTTCTCTACATGAACCTTCCCCATCTCCTCATCCATCTCCTCCTCATCCATATGATTCTTCATCCCATATCCCTATTCTTCCTCCTCCACCACCGCATGACACCCCTCTTCCTCCTCCCCAAGAAGATGACCACAAACACAAGAAGAGGACATTCAAAATAAAGAGGTGGAAGAAGAAGTGGTTGTTCAAGCTGAAGAAGAGGTGAGAGTTGCATTAAATGTGAAGCCTCACATAATACAAAAATTATAACTTCTCCTCCAATGGAGACCTCTTCTATTGTGCTAGTATGGTTGAACCATACAATTCAGAAGATGCAAAGGAAATATATCTAGGAAGAGGAGGAGAAAATATTGAATATCGTGTCAGAGGCATTCCAGTCTCCAGACGAGGAAGAAGAGATCAAGAAGGATATCTACTATCACCATGGATGAGAAAAGAACTAGAATAAATATGAATTTGACATGCATCCAGAGGATTACCAACTAAGACAAGTTAATTTATGTGTTCAAACACAAGAAGGCGAACAACAATCTTTGTAGATGCTTGTTTTTTCATTTTCAAAAGAATGTAAAAAGATGAGAACACCAAAGAGAATCTCAAGGATCAGGTAACGCAATTGATATCATGTGTGAAAATTTTTATTGGACCTATCGATGATGTAGCTCCTCAATTAATTGTTTAGGCTACTCTCAAAGGTGAAACCCTACATCTTGACCCTAAAGGATGGGCATCTGCAGCTAAATAATGGAAGGATGGTTTTTTGGCCTTGGTAGGGAGAGTGTTGAGAAAGGTAATACAATATTATCATTGTATTAGTGATGAAGATAGCTTTTCCCACCAAATTGAAGTGGGAATAGATGAATAATTATTGGTTTGGGAAGATTGCATCTCAATTTTACAAACAATACAAGCCACTTCCTATGAATATTTACTAAAGGTAGCTATTGTAAAGGAGGAAGATCAAGAAAAACCTAAAGACTAGTTGAAATTTACACAATTGAGGGTGAAAACCCTTGAAATGGTAAAAAATATGTTTGAAGGTGAGATGTGTTATGAAAGTGGGGGTTCACCACCAAGACATACTTTCCAAATTTCATTCAAGGAAATGAGATCCAAACCATGAAGTGACTAACAACCCTTAGGTGAGCCAAATCAAGGTATGAATTAGCAAATTTCCTATCTATGCAAGGATAAAGGTATGAACTAAAAAGCACTTTGGGGAGAAAGTTTAAGACCATCAAAGAAACTCTAAAATGCAAGATATAAAATGCAAATGAAGAACATTAATCAAATCTGACAGAAACAGTAATCAAAAGGCAGATATAGAAAGGGAAAAATGTTGTGTATCTTTTGTAGAGGAGGGGGACCAACCACACCAAGGCTCCAGGTCACGAAGAGCTAAGAGTAGAAGGCTATCCTAGTCTACCTCAAATTGCACAAGTGTTTTGTGCTAGGGATAGAGAATGAAGAGAACTCTCAATGCTTCTATCACTCTGCTAACCTGAGAGCTTTAGTGGGGCTAAACGAGTAGGTCTCTAGAACCCAAACTATACCTCAAACAACTCTTTTCCAAAGGAAAACAACACAGATCAAGGATGACAACACAAAGTGCTAGCGTCTCATAGGTGTGTTGACGTCCGTATGGAAAAAAAGTGGCAAAGAACAGTCAAAAGTGCAAGAGACCTACTAACAACTTAGTGTTTGAGGTTTAAAGTAATGACTGAAACAAATAAATAACTGAATAATTGGAATGACAAGAGAGATGATATGAAAACAATAAGGACAAAGGTGGTGAAGATTCAACTCACAAAAAGTCTAGTTCTCTTGCAAGCTCCACATGAATGAATGCCTACACATAATGAAGAAGGGAAAAATGTTGGGGCTATTTTGGGGCTTGCCACAGTTAAACCCCTATTTTGGTGTTTCCACCTCCACAAACAACCAAATATATAGATCTAGATAGAAATATGATAAAGAAACTATGCTAGAAAGGAAAATATCAAACACTACAAGAAACACTATGCTACTCAAATCCAACAACAATGTAATGGAAAGAAAGAAATACCACCCTCAACCAAAGGCGCGCAAGGCCAATGAGAGAGGAATGCAAGTCTACAATTATGGAAAAATCGATGTGGCCACAACGACGCCGAAGGGAGTCTCGCAAGACACCAAGTTGCAACTTTTGTGGTATATGTGAAGAATGTTGTGATGTTGGAATAGCAAAGCCAATAGTGCAACTAGTAGCTTAAGAATATGAGAATGTTGCTCAAGAATTGTGTCCCAAGTGTGTAGAGATTCCAAGTGTGTGAAGAAGATAGATTGAAGATGAAGAATAGCCATTTGAAGATTAATTAGGAGGGAAAGAGTCATTCAAAGGTTGACAAGAAGGTGCAGATGGACTACACTTTGGCCCCAATGGAAAACATAATGCCTCTACAAATTCTAGAGGTAGGAATCTTGTTAGGATGGCAGCGCACTATAGAGACATCCAGGCATCGTGCACACATCCCCGATAGAAATTCCCCCACCGACACTTAAAAAAAGTGCCAAGTGGATGGAGTTTAGATGGGTGTTGTGGAATTATATTGTCAGATTTGATTTTTCTAAAGTGAGGGTGCTACCACAATATTGTGTCTCACTTTTAGGATGTGCTAATTTTTACCTAAAATCACTGTTTTTAGAAAAAATTAATGGTTTAAGTCTTGAGAGGCTCCATCTAAAGGGTTTTAATTAAAGAGGGATACATAAGACCCCCTTAGATCAAACCCACTTGGATAGAACCCCTCTAGTATTAAATCATACCCACAATGGAGTCTCCTTCACACCTATCAAAATCTTGGAAAAAAACTACTTTTTATTTACTTTTTGAGGGATTATTTATAACGCTATTTAAAAATTATATTTTGCAAGATTGTAGCCCTCAAAACAAGCTTTCCAACAAGTATAGTTTTGATATATTTTCATTTTATCATGTATTTAATTTTCATTTTTTACTAAACATAGTTTTTTCTTCGAACAACAAGGTCTTTGTTTTGTAGAGGTGGAAAAATAGTAAACCATTGCAAAATTTTTAAAAAAAATATCCTTTCCCTAGGTATTTATGTCCTTGTTTCACCCAAAAAAAATTTGATTTTGATATATACACAAAAATTTAGGTTGTATGACATACACGTATGTCCAAATTATAGTTACAATGACTTCAAAAAATAATTTAAAAAAAATATGCAACAAAAAATTATGAAAAAATATCATTTCCTTAGATATTGATATTGAGAATCTATATTTAAAAAATTAGAATTTAATGCTTTATAGAAAAAAAGTAATGTTGTACGACACAAACATTACTTTCTAAAAATGTTGTTTTCTATTTAAAACTAGTTATTAAAGGAGATGATGAAAGATTCATGATTTATTTCAAAAAAATTGAAAAAAATATAGTTAGAATCTACACACAAATTGCCACAAATCACTAGTTTACATCATCTTCAAATTCTTAATAGTTTAGCTTCTATAGGTCTCAAAAGATGAAGATTCAGTTAAAAATATTGATGTAAATGTCCATCTTGGGCAAAAAGTGAGACATGGTATTGTGATTTCACCCGTGAAGGGTGTAAAAGGGGAATTTGCAAGGGGGTGTAAATTCACTCCTATACATTTTTCCCCCACTTTAGCGAACATGAGTGCCAATGAGTGTTCGGTAAAGTAGATTGAAGAGTTTAGAAATATATACCTGAACCATCAAGGAAGCAAACCGCAATCTGGTGAGCTTGGAAGCGCAGGGTAGGAAAATGGCTCCAAAGGTAATCTCCTGAGGAGGATTGCAAAAAGTGCACCAGCAGCCCGCAAACCAATGATGGAGAAATCTCACAGGATGTAAGTGCTTCATAGGTCCCCGAACCTACAAAGAAGGTGCCCCCAGGTATTCTCTCTTGAAGGAAGCCCGATGTGAGGGACTCCGCAGAGTCGGATTGGAAAGTAGCTTCACAAGCGCACCTACAAAGTAACATGTTAATCTGCAGACAAAACATGTTAGATATCAAAAAGTAGCCACACATGCAGACAAGCAAGAAGTCACACAAACAGTCAAAAATTGAAGAGCTTTCAAAGGGGTCCCTTGGGAATCCTTCAAAAGAAAAGGGGTCCACTCAAGGGACACTCGATTTGAAAGTGCAATAGTATTTTTCACAAATCAATTAAACATCAAGGAATTCTTTGAAGGATTTCACTTCATCAAGGAATTTGAAAGGAAGAATTCCCCCTCACAAGGGGAAAGTTAAGACTTCTCTCGCAAGAAAATTTTCTCCCTCGGAGGAAAGATTTCAAATTCTTTCTTTATGAACCCATGACAAAGGAAAAGTATTCTTCTAGGGGTCCTTGTTGAGGAATGCGATTTTTGAAAAATATTTTAAAAAGTTAAAGATAAAGATTTTCAAAAAAGATTTGTTGGCCACTGAATGCATTTTCTGAAAATCAAAGTGATATGATAGCCCCCCCTTAGGATGGTGCATGCCAAGTACCAAAGGCACATCACATCCTTAGGAGAGAAAAGCAAGAATGAAAAGTGATGTTGTGGCCTGTAGAACATAACAAGATGTAACTGTGGTGATGTTGTCACACACGCGAGGGACAACACATGAGCACTACAACAACATGAAACAAGCAAAGAAGAGAGAAAGATGCAAAGAAAGGAAAGACAATAATGTGATGGACAAGAGACAAGGGTGATCTGATATTTCGGGGTCAAATCTACTCATAAATATAGATAAATAAGTATAATAATATATATAAATTTACTATCATCAACCCCCTACTATATCAGACCATGTGAAGAAGGCACGTGAAGACAAAATAAAAAAATGGGTTAGCATGGAAGGGAGGCCTAAATGCCCCCAACACTTTGAATAGTCCCCAATTGTCAAAAGTTAATATACGACAAAGAGAAGAATCATGTGACAAATAGAAGAATTTTTATGACACAAAAACACTCATGTATCAAGCACCTACAAGGGTGACAAGAGTCATCCAAAAACACATAACATAAGCATGGGGAACACAAACACACACAATCTAATCTATAGATAAAGAAGAGGCGCCCCCTAGTCCTTATCCTCCAAGAGGTCATCGTTCTCCCAATCTAGATCACTGTAAGGGGAGTGTGGACGAGCCTACAAGGGTAGAATATCAAAGGAAGAACCGTTCGAGCCTCCTGCAACAAGAGCCAAGGGAAAAGGCCCCTTGAGGTCTACTCCACGCAATTCTTGTGAGGTGAATATCAACAATCTCGTAAAAATAATTGATAGGGCCGAGACCTCGTCCACAAAGTTAAACATGCACTTCACAAGAGTTTCATGTGTCAACTCAACAAGCGAGGGAGGCAGTGCCCGAGATCCACTACTAGTCTCACTGAATGACTCGGGAGCAGTGACAAACTCTGGGGATGCCGGGGCTTCCTTCATCACTAAGATGGTACAAGCCAACACAGAACCACCCTCCGAAGAAGGCGAGCCTTTATTTTGACCCCCATTGCTAGTGGAGTTGTCCTCCATCTTTTGCCTCATCGAAGGATGTGAAATTCCCACAGATGAAACATAAGGCACGAAGGAAGAGGAGAAAACCACGATGGAAACCACCGAGGTATTCAACAAGTCCATAGGTTTCGAAAATGATGGGATGTTCGAAAGGGACATTAGAAAGGGAGGCTCAAGTGAAGGAGCAATGAATATTTGCACCCTCTTCGGGCGAGGGTCGTTCACGCTCGCAGGGGGAGTTGGGAGCAAGATTGAGGCTGAGGGAATTGAAGCAAGAAGAGCAAAAGAGGACACAATAGAAGATGCCGAAGTGGGAGCTATTGGCTCCTCTTCCTTCTTCTACAAGGTGGCTTGCTCAATGACTAGAGCCTTCCTCTGACACTTGTGCTCATGCACAAGGTGGTTTCTATGACTCTGGGAGCTAGAGGCCACATGCTAAGAAGGGATGGAAAAATCCTGTTCAACCATCAAAGTATCCATCATAGCCGTTTCTGGTGGAGGGAGGAACTCTTGGACAAGAATAGGAGGGAGAGATGGAGAGGATGATGGAACAATGGTGAGGGGAGCAGGCTCAAGTGCCTCAATGATGAGCCTCTTCCCATTCACTACCTTAGAGGCAGGAGAAGTAGGAGGCCATGGAGGCTGAGACATGGAGGATATTCCACGGGGACCCTTCCCCTTACCATATAGAATGGGCTGAGGCACTGTGGGTAAGACGGGAAATTCAAATGTTGAGCACTTGGGCTTTCACCAAGTGAGCACTATCGGAATCCCTAGCAAGTGCATAGGAGTAGAAGCTGATGGCACTATAGCAAGGTGAGAGGAAGTGACAAGTGGGATAGTGGAAGGGGAAGAAGAAGGGCCCTGGACATGCTTCTCTTCTTACCTTTTTTGAACCAAGGTAGCCTTGCAGTCCGCCTTCATGCAAGCCCTATGTGAAATGGCATAAGGAGAAGGAGGGTATCTCACCTTAGGCATTATGCCCCCACTCTTGTACTTCACATAAGTTCAGTACAAGAGATCTGTCCTAGGAAGAATTAGACCAATGGGTGCAGGCCAGAAGTGATCCAGTGAGTAGCCCCCACATGCAGTCGACAGTATGTAACCAGTGTCATGAACTACATGCACCGAACCCTCATGGGAAAACTTCAAACATTTATGGAGTACCGAGGGAACTGAATTCATAGCAACCAACCAGGGGATGCCAAGTTTCACCCTGAATAGTTCAGACCCTGGGATGATGTCAAAGAGTACATTTATAGATCTAGGCCCAACTAATACTAACAAGGTGATACAACTGATGGGAGGAACAAAAATCCCATCGTGTGTACATATAGTGCTTTTAGACTCGTAATACCCATCTTTATGCAAAAATTTAATCAACATGATATCCTCTGTAATGACTTTCACTCGACACATAGGTCAATGAGAACACCCATTACAGTATTCCCATTGGTGCATGTAGGGATGTATAAGGGAGATGGTTCTCTATTATAGCGGGAGATCCGCTTATAGGTTGCGCAGATGGGATGGGTGGATGTAAAAAGGAATTCATCTTTATGTACACTAGACAAAACTTTCACAGGAGCCCCCAAGGGTTTCACAATTAAATGGTGGCCCACTCAAGGTTTCATTTTGCAATGCTTAGGGAACCTTCTAGCTATGCCACTAGGGGTCATAGGTTGGGTTGCAAGGCTAGGTGCCTTGCAACACTCACACCCACAACACTCCTAGGATACAAGAAAAGGGTCTTTCAACACTACCAATAGGAACCAAAATGGTTCATGTCGGGTTCACCAAAATGTAGAGGGGGACCAACCACACCAAGGCTCTAGGTCAAGAAGAGCCGAGAGTAGAACGCTGCCCTAGTCACAAATAGTTTGAGATTTTATTGAGGATAAACTCACAATAGACTTTTCCTCAAAAAATATTGTGGTACCTCATTGTTGTTGCATGGAGGATGGTCAAAAATTATCCACCACCTTTCCCAAATTTGGTTCTTTATCCCTTGGTGACTGTACCTATGGATAGGTAACCTTTTGCATGCATGATTTAAGGGTTGATTCATTCTCAGGTTTGTGAATAGTGCACACAAGTCAGATTTTGATTTTTTTCATCTTTAACTTGTTTATATGATAATTTGTCTACATAAAATTATCTAAGCTCTTATCTCTTCTCAAACCAACTATTTATTGGCTTTCTAAATGAATCTACATAAGATATTAATGATTGAAGTGATTGAGAAAGGGTAGTTCTATGTGAGGTTGTGCCTGAAGGATCTCTCGACCTTTCAATTAACTCAATTTATTTTTTGTTATTTTCAATTTTCCCCATTAAATTTTCTTGTGTTCTTGAAGCATGATGAAGAATTGTAGGAGGTATTTGTTGAGGCTTTAGGAGTGGTTTGAGCATGAGGTGAATTAAGATTTTGAGGATTTGGGGGTGCATTAACAGTTCTTGAATATTAAATAAATTTACATCAAAAAATGTATTCAATCTACTTATTTAGTACCAAATTCACACAAAAAAACAATAATAGCTTAATCCTTTGACCTCCTCAACATTGTGGCAACATTTAGATGAAGAATTGGTGAAGATATGGCATAGCTTTGGTCTTCCTAGAATGCGAGCATGTTGTGGAGGGTTTACAAGCCACAAAGGAAGTTTTCAATAGCAGGAAAGAAACAATAAAATGAACTTTTTTTTTTGCTTAAATAAACAATAACGAGATTGCATTATAACATGCTTGCATTATGGATTTTTTGAAATTTAAAAGTTGGGTGGCCACTTTTTGGCCCCCCATCTTTGTGCACCCACCCTAAAAGTATTGCTTCTTTGACTATAACATTTGTATATGTCACAACTTGATTCCATAGAGGCTTTAATATATCATTTATGACTTTCGTTTATATGTTTATCCTTTGAAGAAATTTTTTTGTATAAAAATGTCAATATGTATACCCTTAGTGTGCTCTTATGGTATGTTTTTTCTTTATAATATACATATCTTAAGCGTTTTATGTTAAGGAAGAAACATTTTTGTATTTTGATAGGTTATTAATTACATTTTTCCTTTTTACATTTTGAAAAATAAGCTAAAATAATTTGATAATATAATCTCGAGGTAATGCACGTGATCGATTCTATGGTTTGGCTAAGATGAATGGCCTTGTCAATTTTAAGAAATGCATATCCTATTGACAACAAGATAAGTGGAATGGATACTTTCTAGTAAAATTGAACATAATTAAATATGATTCTAATTCTCAATTCTACCATATGATCCTAGAAACTAATGGCAATAAACCTATAATAAATAATAAAACACACATGAGTTAAAAAATTTCATGTAAAGATAGACCAAAACTAAATATAAAAGAGTTTAATTGCTTGCATTATCCTTAATTTTTTTGGAGATTTATGAAGGTGGGGCTTAGACAACAAATTAAAGATAAATATTAAAAGGTAGTGATAAGAATAAAATAAGTTAGTCACTTGTTAATAACATAATACGTAGCGATCTATTTTTGAAGAGACATCATTCTTTCAAAAGTATGTCACTCTTCACAAAGGAATAAAGATATATATAGAACTTGTACTTTGCATTTGATGGAGAGAAGTGTGAGGTGAGAGGAAAAGAATTCAATGATATAATTTGATAAGAGTGGTAAAATAAGATTTGAATTAACCAAAAGCCATAAGGCCATACAACGTTACGTGTCGATAAAAGTATGGAATACATCCAATAAATTCATAAAGGCTTGGAAAAAAGCCATATGGACATAAAATGTCACATATTGATAGTACAAAACATATGTTCAAAAATGCCACATAGTCATACAACAAATGACCCTAATACATAGTCATTTCCTATTAGGGGAAAGAAATATATCATGAGCTACCTTCAATTGACAGCTAGATGGAGATGCAAGTGATGTTGTTGTCTTTTGAATGTACTCACTTGTCCTCCTCTCTTCACTTCTTTGAGATTCAACTAATAAAATAAGAACTATAAACGTTAATATATAGAAGGTCATATAACAAAATAATCACTTACCACAAATACATAATCAACATGATCATTCACAACAACAACAGGTTGACGATCTGGAGTGACAAGCCCTTGTAGCAATTATCAAGATAAAAACTTTAAACTACATACTAGTATCATTAAAATTTCCAATAATATACTAATAAAAGATTTACTAATCTATCACATACCTCTATCAAAGGATCAAAACCCCCTACTGCTACAACAACTCCACATTCCATTATGCCATGAACATCAGTAGAGTTGTATGATGTCAACATCTAAAAATGGAACAACAAATATGAAGTATCAAATAATGTTTCAAGGCAATGCTCTTCACTCTCTCTTGTCATCTAGCCAAAGCCTCTTAGCTCAAGGAATTCTACAAGGTAATCCTTCAATCTTGTATTGGTTCCTTCACAATTATTGATGAGTGTTTTGGTTACTCTTCTAGTGATACAAATTAGACCTAATTTGCCTATTTTTGCAATTTGTTGTCCCTAGCTATTTCTCATTAGCAATTATTCCTTTATCTTGGCATGTTAGAATTTTTAGAAACTATTTTTACTCCTCTCACTAGTTTTATACATTCTTACCAAATTAGGATTCCCCTCATCTTGGTTTACCCGTCCTTTTTTCCTAATAAAAAAGATTTTCACTTTTAGTTATCTTTTAGCTTGTAGTTTGTTTGGGGCATCTTGTTGACTCCCTCTTGCTATTGTCTCCAATTGTATTTTGAAGTCCCATTGGTCCATTTAAGCCACTTTTGGTTATTAATATAATTTGGAACATGAAAGTTACTTAATCCATAGGTTGTCAACATTTTTTACATTTTATTGATATTTTCCAATAATGACTTAAATTTATTTCTTGAAAAACAAATATGAAGTTTTTTTTATCACTTTCATTAGTTTCTTTGTTTAATTAAAACTAGATGAAAATTAAAAAAATTGGGACCAAATAATTGGGGAGAATGTATCTCCAAATAAATATTTTTGATAAGGTAAGCAAGGTTTTGAAAGGACCAAGAACATTTTACAGAACTAAGAGAAGGACCTTTTAAGTTTTCATCCTAGGAAATTTCTCCTATAAAGTTTTAGACTCAAATTTGAAGCCCATAAAAGCCTTGTAAAAGCTTGAAAAGTGGAAAACATGATCTTTAGATTATTTCAATGCCATAGATCTATTTGCAAAATTTCCAACAATATATTATAATAGCAAATTGGATGCCTAAGTCAAAAGTTTGGCTCTGAGAAACTGTGCTACCAAAATTTGAATTTTAAATGAAATATCTTCTTGGGCGGAAAAATGAATGGCTAGACCTCTAGGAGCCCAATATAGAAAGGGGAGTTACACTTTCTAAAATATTTTAAGGCGTTTATTAGTTCCAAATAAAGGGGTGAATGGAGGTTACAAATGACAACTCCATTAGTGTAGATTGTGGCTCCAAATTTTAGAGTTTTCAAAAAGTTGATTTTATTTCTACGTGAGTCAAGCCTATGTGGTTGTAGCATTGCAATCTATATATCTATAACTTTATTTTATGAAATAAATCAAAAATGGGTTGTTTTCCTTCTTGCATTTCCTATATTAATATTTGTTCTGTTATGTGTGGGTGTTGGGTGGAGTAGCCCTTCATCAACTTATATTTCACAATAACCTATAAATTTTACAATTGATTAGTCAAAGTACCTACAAGTTGGATCTTCCTTTCTCCTTTTATATCTACTTGATTTTCCATGTTTCATTTTTGAAGAAGGATATTGGCCAACACAATCATGCTTGATCTCCATTCAATTGGATATTGAAGAATCGATCCTCTTGACATCAAAATCTCTCTTAAACTAATAATCACAAAAACATTTCAACTTCACCATCATAGAGGTTCTTGTCCAATGAAATGGTATGAAACTATAAGATGCAACATGGAAACCCCTCTTCCATTTGCAACAATGATTCCCTCATCTCATGTTTTGAGGACACATATTTTTAAGGGGAGGATGTGTTGTAATCTACAATCTTAATTAATTAGTTTTGTATTAAACTCTATTAATAAGATCATTAGATGTATATGCTTTGTATGTTGTCACTTTTGTTAAGTAGGTTTATCTCATATACAAGGGTAAGTGCATGGATTTGTGACACAATTTTGGCTCTTAAGATGCCACTTTTTTTCTAAAATCAACAAAATCTGATTTGCACAAGAAAATGAAGATAGTTACGCTCAAAATTTCAAGATGCAGCAAGAACAAAAGTTGAAGTGCTCTGAGTCTAGTTTCTAAGCTACTAATTCTTTTTGAAATTAATGAAGATTAAGGGTCTCAAAAAAGGGAGGCCCAAAACAAGTCATGTTTTCATAAAAAAAATAGCATAGCATTTGAGGACTCCCCCTTTTTGATTAACCTATTTTTAGATTTTCAAAAATCCGAATGGTGAGAAATTAGCTAACACCATGTAGTTTATCCTCGTTCTTTTGGATAATTTTTTTAACAAATATATAATATTTTATGAATTTTCAAAGTGGACACATCCTGAAAAGATGAAATTTGAGCGTGCTCCCCCCAATTTTTTTTAAAACTAACCAAAAATTGATTTTTTTTCATCACGTTTAGAATGGAATCTAGTTTTAAAAAATGTAATTTGTTTCACGCTTCGATGAATGAGTAAAAATCTATCCTAAAACTAGCACATGTTGGTTTTTGACCAAAAACAAAGGCATTTACAAGAGAAGTTATGGATCAAAACCTTAACTGAATGAAAATGAAAAAATAATTATATATTTAGATAGCTAAGAGAGAGGTTAACGCCATCACGGTTTTTTTATAAACTTGCATTGAAAGATATGCAAACGTGATGGTGAGCACGGTAAAAAATGTGACATTTTGTTACCCTTTCAAAAAATCACATCTTGTGCATGAAATTGTTGTCCAAACCTTTGGGTTGGATGCCCAATGCAAAATCCAACCCATTGAGTTGGTATTTCCCAATGCAACCCATTTGGCGAGCACCAAATTTGGCACTCGCCAAATGTCATTCATGACTTTTGGATTGCATTTTTCTAAACTATTTCATTTTCACTTTCTCTACCAGGGAAACTATATACATGAAATAAAACATTTAAGTATAAGTTTACATTTACATGTGGACATTTAATTTCTTATACTTTAAGTTATATTTCATGTATATAGTTTTAGGATGTTTGAGAGTGGTTTCAGATCTCTAAGAGTTACAATGCAAATTCTAGTTTTTTGAAGATTTTAAAAAAATTCTGACTTAATCAAATTTCAGTAATCAACATGTCAAATTTCAATAATCAAGAGGTCAAATTTTAGTAATCAAGACGTCAAATTTCATCTTTCTCTCTCTATTTCACTCATTTTCATCTCTTATTCTCTAGACATCTCTCTCTCTCACTATCTCCATCCCTTTATCTGACACTCTATCCCTTGAGCTCAAGAACTACGTCTCTACATGTCCATCTCTCTCTCTCTCCTTCCCTCTCTAATATCTTTCTGCCTCCCTCACTACCTCCTTCCCTCTCTACATTTATCTATCTCCCCTCCCTCTCCTTTATATATATATATATATATATATATCTACTCTCTATATCACCTTCTCCTCTTTCCTCTCTCTTTCCTCCCTCTCTTCCATATATATTCCCTCCATTCCTCTCCTTCCTTCCTCTATATATATATATATATATATATATACTCTTGTCGCAGAAAGATTTTGATGATCTGATTTGCGCCACGTGATTTTGATGCGGATCGACTGGATGACGGATTGAGTCGATCCGATCCTGATTTCGCCGGATCGCCGATCGATTTGATGCTGATCTGATGCTGATTGATCTGATTTGAGATCTGATTGATCCGCTGATTTTGATCGATTGATTTGAACTGGACTGATCCTGACGCCGGATTGATGAACTGCTGATTGTTCGACGGATTTGATTTGATCGATCTGATCTGATCCGATTGATTGATCGATCCGGATCAAAGATCCGATTCTTTGATCCTCCTGACGCCTGATTTTGATTTTTTGATCGCGCCTGCCTGATCGGACGCTCGATGTCTGACTTGAAAAGATTGACGGATCCGGATCCTGACGTCGATCTGACGCACTGTTTTTGTCCTGATTGATCGTCTGATCTGATCGTCCTGATCTGTTTGATCTGAGGATCCGTTGAATGGACGGATTTTGATTGTTCCGGATTTGAAAGATTGATTTTGATCCTGATCCTGATCCTGATTTGATTTTCGATCTCGCCTGATCGATTTTGATTTCCGGATGTCCGATCCTGGATCCTGATTTCCGACGTCGATTTGAAAAAAAGATCTGACTTTGATTTTATTTCGATGATGATGATTGATTGATTGATTGATTGATTCTTTTGATTTGAAAAAAGCGGATTGATTTGTCGACTCGGATCCTGATCCTGATCCTGGATCCCGGATCCTGATTCTGCCTGATATCGCAAAAAGTGATTTTGATTTGGATCCTGATTTTTGCTCGATGATGATTGATTTTTGATGGATCCTGGATCTCGATTGATCCTGGATTTGACCCTGAGGATTTGATGCGCGATTTCTGATTTTTGATTGATTGACGCGATTTTGACTTGATTTTGATTTCAAGTGAAAAAGATTGATTTTGATTTTGATTTGATCCTGGATCCTGGATTTTGTTTGATGACGCAGCGGAAGGATGATTTTGATTTGATTTGATTTGATTTGATTTCTGACCCTGGTCTTGATTTTGACGCGGATCGTTTGTTCGCGAATGGATTTTGATTTTGAACTCTGAATCTCTGAATTTTTGATTTCGGACTTTTTCGCTTTCGGATTTCTTTTGTTTTTCTTCTGGATTTGATTTTATTTCATTTCTTTTGATTTTTCGACTTTTTGATTTTGAATCCTGACATTTCGACTTTATTTCCCGGATCCCGGATTTCGACTCGAGGGATTTTATTTCGACGGGAATTCATTTTGATTCGATCTTTGACCTGAGATTTTTTTGATTTCCGGAGAGATGACTTTGACCTGACTTTAACTGCATTTCGAATCCCCGGACTCCCTCAACCATAAACCTCAACCATACACCCTAAACACTAAACCCTAAACCTTCTTACTCCCCCTACCCTCTACCTCAACCCTAATCCTCAACCCAATACCCTAAACCATCAATCCTATCGGGTCCCAACCCTATACCATTAATTCTTCATCAACCTCTACCCTATATTACTGGATCCCCAACCCTCATTCACTTGTCCCTCCCCTTTCTCTCCTTCTCTCTGTTCACTTCTCCATCTCCTCTCCATCCATCCCTCCCTCTCTACCCTAATCCTCAACCCTATACCCTCAACCCTTAGAAACCCTTAAATACTCAACCCTAACTTAAATCCCCCAACCCTCAACCCCAAACCCCTAAACCCACCAGCCCCACCCCCAATCCCCAACCCTCAATCCCCATCCCTCAACCCCAAAACCCCTCAACTCCCAAAACCCTACCTTCTCAACCCCAAACCCCAGTAAACCCTAAAACCCCTCAATCCCCATGCACCCTCTACCCTATATGTTGGACCCTCAACCCCAATCCATCAACCCCATAACCACAACCTAAACGCTTAAAACTCCTCCTTAAAACCCCTACCCCCACCCCACATTAAACCCCTCAACTCCCTATACCCCTACCCTATACATTGGAACCATCAGCCCCAATCCTTCAAGCATATACCCTCAAACCTATACACTCAACCTCTTCTACCTCAATCCCACACCTCTAAACCATCAACCCTTTATGTCCTCAACCAGCACCCTCACCCTCAACCCCCCACCCCATACATTGATCCCTCAAACCTCATACTTTGTCCTCCCTCCCTCTCCCTCTCATCTATCTCAATTCTCCTTCCATCTCTCACTCCATCCTTCCTCCTCCCTCCACCCCAATCCTCAACCCCCAAAATACCAACCCTAAAACCCCTTAAACCCTTCTACTACACTCTAAGCACTTACCTCTTAGTTTCCATTACCTCTACCTCAACTCCTATACTCTCAACTATTAAACTCTTTAAATTTAGTAAATCCCCCTCTACCCCAATCCCCTCAACCCCAACCCCTCGAACTCCCAAAACCCTCAACCCCCAACCCTTAATCCCCGAATCCCCTTAAAACTCCTCAACCCTTTGCCTCAACCTTTCAACTCCTAAATGTTAATCACTCAACCCCCAAACTGCCTACCATATATACATTAGATCCTCAACCTCAATCCCCTCAACCTTATACCCCTCAACCTTATACTCCTCAACCTCTACCCTCTAACCTTAAACCCTCAACCTCAACCCCAATTCATCAACACTAAAACTTTAAACCCTCTACCCATACCCTTATACATTAAACTCAACCTCAACCCTAGTCCCTCAACCCTAAGTAGGAAGGGAAACATAGGTGAGATACAAAGTGACGAATGGAGAAACAAAGAGGGAGAGGGAAGATGAAAAATAGAGGAAAGAGGGATATGTGGACAAGGAGGATAGAGGGAGGAGAGAGAGGACAAGGACAGGAGGATGGAGGAGGGGAATGGAAGGAGGAAGGATAGAGGTGGAATGGAGGAAATGGAAGGAGAGGGAAAGAGGGAATATAAGAAAGTGATGTGGATAAGTATAAGGAATGGATTGTGAGGAGGAATGAGCAAGAGGAAAGAGGAGATAGGCTGAGTGAGAAAGTGGATGGAGGTGAGAGGAGGGATGGAGGAGAGGGAAGGAGGAGAATGGAAGAGAGATAAAGAGGGGAGGGAGGAGGAATGGAGGGAGGGAATGGATAGATAATGGAGAGGAAGGACTATATAGTGAAGAAATGGGAGACGAGAGACATAGAGAGGAAACAGGTAGGGAAGGAGACACAGGGTGAGATAGAGAGGGATGGAGAGAGAGACTGGATGGAGGGAAAGGTAGGTGGAAGAGGGAAAGAGAGAGGAGAGACAGGAGAGCTGAGGGATGGAGGAAGGATATAAAGGTGGAGAGAGAGAATGAGAAAGGAGAATGGAGGAAAGAGGGAGGGAGGAAGGGACACAGGAGGGAGGAGGAGACAAAAGAAGGAGGAATGGAGAGAGAGATATACAGAGAGAGAAGGAGGGGAGGGAGGCAGGAGAGGAGAGGGAATGAGAAAGAATCTCATGAGATAGAGAGGAGAGAGAGCAGAGAGAAAGAGGGATAGAGAGTTGCAGAGATGTAGGTAGAGGAGGGAGAAGAGAGATGAAGCAGACAGGAAAGAGGTAGGGAGGGAGACATAGGTGAGGATAAAAAGTGAGAGAGAGGAGAGAGAGAGAGAGAGAGAGAGAGAGAGAGAGAGAGAGACGGGTGTGACAGAGAGAGGGGAGAGAGGAAGGGAGAGAGAGGGAGTGGAGAGATAAAGAGTAGAGAGGAGAGAGTGAGAGAGAAAGATGATACAACTTGCTGACTACTAAAATTTGACCTCTTGATTACTGAAATTTGATATGCCGATTACTGAAATTTGACTAAGTATGAAATTTTTAAGATCTTCCAAAATCTAGAATTTGAATTATAACTCCTAGAGATCCAAAACCACTCTCAAACATCCTGAAACTATATACATGAAACATAACTTATAATTAAATGTTTATTTCATGTATAGTCTCCCTCGTAGAGAAAAAGAAGAAAGAGTTCACAAACATTCATTACAAAATTCAAGCCATTTGGCGAGCGCCAAATTTGGTGCTCGCCAAATAGGCATGGTATTACTAAGCCTATTTTTGATATCTTTAAAAAAATCGTAGTTTACTATGGTGGAAAGTCAAAGTAATTCCCCAAGTTAGAATAGTTTAAGTTTGTTTTTATGCGTACCAAAAAATAAAAAGGATACCTTAAATTTTATATATATAATTGTTTTCTTCCAATACAAATTTATAGATAAGTACAAATTTATATGATTTTATTTTATAATAATTTAAAAAAAATTAAAGAAAGAATGTATGTAAAATTTTTTATGTTAACAAGTGTATTTTATAGTAATTATAAGATGTTGAGTGTAATGACATGATCATATTAAAAAAATAAATAAAAATCTTTAATTATAATTAGTTAAGTGTGAAATTATTTAATATATTAAACTAGTATAGATATCTTGAATACATATATCTAAACATGTTAAAGATATCTCTTGATCTTTTAGCTATATATATTCATATTTGAAATATGTAACAATCCATAATACCAAAGTTTTATAAAAGTAAATTATTTCAATAATTTTATATCTTATTTTATTTCTTAAAATATACCAAAAAAAAATCCTCATTATTTTAAGAGTTATATATATATAGAATTAATTTATTTTTAAGACTATAATACATTTGTAAAATTATTATAAAAAGAGAACATTTTAATTTAAGTCTTAACTTGTAATAATAATAAAAAATAATAATTTAGTTTAATTTAACTTTTCTAAATATTTTTCTTTATCTTTTATTTTTATTATTTTATATATATATATCATTTTGACATATATATGATTATCAAATCTGCTTGATAAAATAGTAAACAATATACAGATATTAATATATAATCATAAAATAAATAAATTATAATATTTAAAAAAAAAAAAAATAATTCTTCAAATAAAACTCTATATTTATTTAAATAGATGATTATTAAATAAATAATAAGTATAAATTGAAAATTTTATATAAGGGGTAGATCCCTTTCATTAAATTTATAGAATGAAAATACTGATCCCATCCAAATCATTTGTTAATTTATTTTTAATAAAAGATAGAAAAAGTCTTCCTTTAATTCACGCAATCTCATCATTTTCTGCTCAGACAAAGACCAGGCAATCCGGCCATGAATGTCCGAAACTCTTCCGGTTGCATTTCACAAGCCCTTCACCAAAAGAAAGCAAACACCATTATTTAACTATCATCGCCCTGCAGTCCAAAAAGATTTTTCATTTAAAGGATATCCTGAGCCTCCGAATTTAGCCTGCAGGACAAGGTACATTAACAGACCAATCGAGTAAAGAAAATTCACGGTTTTTTTCTCTTATGTCGTTTGCCTCTTCTTATCAATTGGATTGCCATAACATTTGCCTTTAAACAAAAAAATCTCTGCTCTTGTAAGTGTCTTGTATTTCATCAATTTATTATATTTTCTTTGGAAACAGTAAAATAATGAGCTAGGGTACCTGGAACTAGCGTATTCGAAGAGCTTCCCAGATGTTGAAAATATAATGAGGCCACCGTCCGCTTCACACAAAAATGAAAGCTCCTGCGCTTTCCAGAGCAAACCCTTCCGCTTGCACAAAGTCACATGCCTGTTTGCCGTCTTCTCTATTTACTTATTTCATTTCTCTCAAATCCAAGGCACAAACCTAGAAAGACTCTCCGTCTGAAAATATAAGCAGATAATCACACTGGTAGAGAGCGTACTTCCTTTGAAGGATACAAGGCTGGAGGTTATACATAAAATCCCTGTTTAAAGTTTTATTCACTAAAGGCGCTCACATTTCCGAACGTGTAAGACGCAGACTCATTCCAGAGAAGTTGAGTACATTCCAGAGTGCATGTACAATGAACCTCACGGTAGATTTGACCTACTTCAGGCATTTCTTTAATGTTTTAACCAGAGGCCAGCGATCCGTTGTTACAGCTCATTCATGCATTTAATGTAGGAGGACAAAGCCGATGAAATTATGTGGGGAAGGGTTTATCAAATGAGCGCCGTACTTTTGAAAAAGTTAGCAGTCTATTTGTACGTGAAAGCCTTGTCTTAATTAATGATCTGGTTCCGTAACAGCGCGTGAACGGTGGGCCATGGATCCGTAAAAGTTCCCCTGGACAAGTCGTGTGGTGGGAAAGTTGAATCCCTTGCAGGAGGAAATGAACGGCTTTTAACAATAATAGGGAAGGAACTCGATAAGGAAAAAGTTCGCGCTTGCTTTATTAACCAACCTAAAACTTCCTTCTAGCGACTCCGACTGAATAATAAATAATGTGGGAGGGAATTGGCTACCCAGCCCACAAAATGGGTTTGATTTGACAATTTGATGGCATTTATTACTAATTAAAAATAAAGAGTACAATGCGGACAGCTTGTGGGATTAAATAAATGATTGAAGAAAAGGAAAAGTCCACTGCAATAGAATAACTTCGAGAAAGCGGGTTAATTACACAAGGCAAATGAGCCCCACTACCTAGTCAAGGTAATGCAGGGGACAATTTGCACCTTTGACTGTATTTATTAATTAATTGAAAATAAAAAGTGAAGACATTTTTTTTATTTTCAATTAATTAATAAATACGGTCAAAGGTGCAATCTGTCACCTGGATAGACAATTACATGTAGAAGTAGATGATAGGTAGTGCTTAAATTTGATAACAATTTGATTGTATTTAGTTACTTTTTTAATAAAATATAATTAAATTTTAGGAAGAGTCTACTATATAGAAAATAGATTTTTGATAGATTGTTAAAATTTATATATGTTTATAATTATAAATATATACTAGCAAACGCACTTTAGGTGTGCAATGGGGTATGCCGAACAATTAGGAAAATAGATAGAGGGAAACATGGATGGATGGATAGAGAGAGGGAGACATGTCTAGAGATAAAGGTGGGGGGGGAATAAAGGTAGAGATGAAGATAGAGTGAGAGAGGGAGAGAGAGACAAATAGATAGAGAGATATAGGGAGAGGGATAGGGAGAAGGAGAGATAGAGAGATATAACAGAGAGAATTAGAAATAGATAAATAGGGATGGAG
>VDFB02193867.1:519840525-519964836 GCA_007258455.2 Sequoia sempervirens | reverse complement strand
GAGAGGGAGAGGGAGAGAGAGACAAAGAGATAGAAAAAGATAGAGAATTATAGGTAGATACACAAAGATGGAGAGAGGGGGAGAGAAGCGAGGGAGATAAAGAGAGGGAGAGAGAAGTATAATTCTATTATATATACTTTAATTTGTATTATATACAATATATATTATATATTAATTATATTTAGTATTATATTTATATGTTAATTTTTTATACTTTATAAAACTATAGTAATTGTTAATTATTAATTATAATCATTATATACATATATATTTAATAGTTTTATTAAAAAATATAATATAATAATAATAAGTATAATTATTTTATTTATAATTTGTTTTGTAGTATATAAAATATATATTATAACATAACATATGTTATTATATATATTAATATTGTGATTTTGAATTGCTAAAATATATATAATATACTTGTATAGTATAATTATTAATAAAATATAACTATAATGTAAATAATATACACTATTAATAACTATAAATAATATAATATAATATATTTTATAAATATATATTTTAAATTATCACAATAGATAATATATTAATATTTAATTTTAATTTAAATACATTGATTAATAAATGTTAAAATCTATTATTTAAATAAATATAAAATTTTACATAACAATGTAAAATTTAAAATAAAATAATATATATTACAATTTATTATTAAAGTGAGATTGAAACCTAAATGTGCTCATTATTAGGATCTTGGCCGTAATTTTCATTTTAATAAACATATTCTAAAATCCTCATCAAAACCTTATTTTCTGGCTACAACTCGCCAAATTGGAGAAGTGAAAGAGCAATACTAGTGAGGAAGAGTTTGGAGGAGCAAAAACCAATAGCGGTGGGAAAAGCAGCCAAAAATAGAGAAAAACAGTTGAAAAAATGGCCAAAAATGATGAACGGAAGGCATTTCCTCTCTTGAAGTGTTGCTTATTTGTTGTGGCTTGTACTTTGTTTCTTAGCATGGATGAAGGGCCTCAACAATCTGATTTGTATCACCATTTTATTGACTTAATCAATGAAATGTTCTAGATTCCTCTGGATTTTCCTGGGACTATGTACCAGAAATCCAAAATTGGGAGTAATCATATCCGTTGAATTCTGTAGACTATGATTGATAAGAGGAAAATGGATTTGGCTTGTTGTTCTACTTCGCCACAACAAGATTTCCTTTCCTTTATGCTTTGCAACACTTATGAGCATGGGGCTGTTCCAAAGCTCCCATTTTGGCTAGGGCAAAGATGATGGTAAAAAAGGTTGTGAAATTTGGTTGTAAACCTGACAATTGCAATTGGTTGGAAGTTTCTAAATCCTTTTCAATAAATCCATTTTGTGCATATTCTACAAGCATTGCAGTCCACGAGACCACATCTCTTTGAGGCATTTTGTCAAACACTTGATGTGCCTTGTCTATGCTTCCACATTTTCCATACATGTCTACCAGGGCAGTTGCAACTACATCTGACAAAATTCATCTATCCCCTATGCTTTGATGGATGTCCATACCTTGTTCCAAAGCCCCCATTTTGTAGAGGTAGGGAGAATCATAGCAAATATTGTGGATTCTGCACTGTTGCCTACAATATGCTATGAAAGTGAAATGCTTCATTCACTCTATTTATATCTCCATGTTGTGTCTGCTAGCTATGCTTCACCAACTATGATGTTTCCTTTTTAATTTACATCGATAGAAAATTGCAATGACGAGTCAATGTAGAATGAATGTAGATAACCGAAAAGCAGTGAATGAAAAAAAATAATTGTCCAAACGATTCCAATAATCTCCCACCCCTTTTGGAATGTGTTGCACCATGGATGGATAAAGTGAGCCAGGATCACTTCAAATTAGATACGCCTTTGGCATAAATTATATGTTTTTATTAATGTTTTTAATTATTTTTTAGACAATAAAAATAAAATAATATATTATTTATAAAAAGGATGGGTGATAGAAGACACATCTTAAAAGTTTATGGAAGGTCAAATTTAAACAATAGAATAAAGTCTAACAAAGTCAAGTTCAAACAATCAAAACTAATAAAGTCACTAGGTGACAAGAAATACATCATTAGGGAGGAATCAAAGTCACATAATTTTCTTCATACATTAGTGGAGATGGAACCATAAGTAATTGCTTTTAAACTAGTGAGAGCACCCTCTTCTTTGTGATCTTCATCTATAAGTTGTTGGACAAACAAGAGAAATTGTCAAATCTAGGCAAAGACACTTGCTAGAATCTAGCTAGTCAAGAGCACCACGACCATGTGAAGAGGACAATGGTAGGCGAGAAGTTTGAGACCATTTGTGGGCGATGACCCTTGGCTCATCTAGAAGGTAGTTGAGAGTCATGTGATTAGGAGCCATGATCCACTCTTGTAGACTAGATACATCCACATCTATACCCACATGGAACAGAGTGACCTAGGTAGTGGGAGATAGAAGGAGATAACATTGTAGCAACCATATAATGGTCATAACCCCAATGATTGAAAAATCCTTGTAGATGCTATAACAAAAAAAAATCCTTGTAGATGAGCTACTTTAAGGGAAACTTTTTTTTCTTGCACCTAAATCTACATAAGCACATAAGAGAAAATCATAGCTAGTGCAAAGCAAAAAGTAAAAATCAATTGCACAACTAGTAAAAGTAATAGAATTTTTTTCTTTTAAAATGCTAAAAATAATCTCCACCCTGAAAGCATGACAAATCTAATTAATTTTGAAAAGGAGGTAAGGCCAATCTCCTAACAAAATTATATGTCATGAAAACGAATAAGGTATGAATAGCTTGAAGAATCCATGAATAAAGACTAGGATATATATATATATATATAGTATGAATATAAAAAAACATATGCACAACATATATATACTTCACTTTTCTAAAATAAAATAACATGATCTTTAATGTAAGACTAGAAATGTGCTAATTCACTTATATATATATCCATTTCAAACATAAGTATTGTATTTCCATATCAAAATAACTTTGTAACAACACTACTCATTTCTTTTCTAGAAATAAAATATCAAAACAACCAATAGCATCACTTCCTCTCTTTTCTTTTTAAAAGAAACTAGAAAATTAAATCATGTTCAATTGGACACATGTAGATAAGAATACATTTATGTAGTCCCTAATTTTAATTATAACCAAATGTTGGTTTAATCAAGAAACTAACTAGGATTTCTTGAGTACCTAATAAGCACATCTTATCTATCGATTAGTATAATTAAAATACACCTACTATAGCATCATAAATTATGCTCCCTAAGGTTGAAAGCATAATTCTAAACTTTGTTTGGTGCTTGCTTTGGTGTCCACTCCCTAAGTACATTTTAGAACCACTTCCTAGCCTTGACTTTACCTTCGAAGTCAAGAGAATGTGTCAATGCTACCCTAAAAACACCTTTATGATTACATTACACCCTTTTAACTCTAAAAAATGCTCATTTTTTGGTTAAGTCCTGATTAAGAAGACCCTAAATATTTGGATTAGAATTTAATGTGTAAAAAACATGGACAAGGGTGAGAGCACCCTAGTCCAAATGTTTTTCCTAATAAAGGAGGTGTTGAATTTATGTCAATCTTTATTAAATATGTGATCCATGAATTTAATTTTGAGATCTGGTAATAAATTAATCTTGAAATTCAAATTTAAATGGGTTGGTCTACACTTTAATTTATTTCTATGTTTCACTTTTTAAACATGAATTATTATTTCATGAAGTATGTAATCACAATTATAATGAAGCTCTGCCAAAATTGACATCCTACCTTACAAAATTACAAGCAATTTTTAGATTTATCAAGTTTATCACAATGATTGGAGTTTGATGCCAATGGAAGGAAAAGTTAGAATCTAGCTCAGTTTGTGGATAGATTTGGTTTCTTTCAAGCATATAATGAATTGATTTTAGACATGTTCTCATCAGAATAGACTTTGATCTCCTTGATACTCTAAGTAAGGCATTTGAGCATATTGATTTTCCCTTGAGTATTTGAATTTCTATTGGGTTGGATATTAGATTTCATGATTGTGTCATTTAGGAATCCTCTCTAACACACTTGAGTAGGTTTTTATCATTTATTTTGCATGTTTTAGCTCGTTAGTCCTCAAACACACTTAAGGTTTAGAGAAAACACTTTTATCTATCAACCAATTGGCTATTCGTGGAGGTAGAAATACCAAAATAGGGGTTTGACTGAGGAAAAACCATATATAGCCACCCCTTTCCCTATATTTGTTATTTTTTTATAGGTTCAAATCAGGAAATAATAGATCCAAGGGCATGAAAGTATAGTGCATACCCGAAGGTTACAAATCAAGATCTAAGAGCCCATTTTTTGCTCATTTTTCTATCACATGTGCACCCCCATTTCCCTTCTCAATTCTACAATTGTTTCACAAATTCCTATTTTTCGTATATGTGAATAATTCATGTTTTCAAATTGGATTTTCATAATAAATTAGGTCAATAAAATCACATCAAATCAATCAATTTTCTTGGAAACAAAGGAGCTAAACCCAAGGTAGATTGGCTCTCCTTTTATGTTGTTAACCAATCCTAACACTCTTGTTGGTTTGAATTTCAATGTTAATTCAAGGAAGGATAGATCTAGCTTATTCTAATAGATTGATCTAGGATCTCCTTTTCTACTTAACATTTTGGTGAACCCGAAATATCTTGCATTTGCATAATCTTTTGAATTTCATAACATAAATCTTAGATCTGATTTGTTGTTCAAATAATTAGATATGAAATTATTTATATTTTTAAAAATGTGTTTTTACATTGAAAAAGAAAATAAAAATTCTTTGACCTTTTAAAAAATTCAAAGCATTTTCTCTTTAATTTTCAATAGAATGTTAGAATTATTATCAAATTTTATCATTTTCTATAGTCTAAAAATTTAAAAATACAAATTGGATTGAATTTACTAGTACTTTTGAATTATTGAAATTCCTAATTCATTGCATTTAATTACTTTTCATAAGAAAATTAGGGAATCTTGTAAATTTTTGAGCTAAGTACAGTATCATACATAAACTATGTAATGTCCCCTTTTTAGCTTGTTCATGTTTCTTGATGATTTTGCCTATTAGCTGACTCTTGTAGGCTAATGCAAATGGTTAGAGGGTTTTGTTTGGCAGATATCAGAGTGTTTTCTTCTCCATAGTGTTGGGTGGTTCAGAATTGACCTTCGTTTGATGTTTTACGACTCAGGTTCACACACTTACTAATTATAGTAAGTCATCAGGTCATGGGAGTCCAGTATTGCTATTCTTAGAAAGGCACCTGGACATGTGGTGAATTTAGTGTTGATCCCAGTTTTCAGTTGGCGTGGTAGAATAAGGATTTAATGTGCAAGTTATGTCATTTAATTATTATTAAAGGTGACTTTCATAATAATTTATTATTAAAGCATATTATAAAGTTTATGTTTGCACTTTAAGTTAATGGGGCCATGAGACATAAAAAGACTCATTAATGAATAACTAAATTGTGTGCCCACTTTGACGAATTATAATAAACTTATTAAATGCACATTTAATAATATTATTAAATGATTGAAAAGAATCTTCTACAGGGTTGACCTCTTCTTGGAGAAAAAATATATAAAGGGATCAACCAAGCTATTATTGATTCATCCAAGATTTTGATATTGACCCTTTGAAGATTTTTTGCTACGGAGACAAAGAAACCTAGGGTTTCTACAATTTCTACAATTCTTGATCATTGGGAACGAAACTTCTCATTGATTCGCATACCTGAGGTTGTGAAAGATCTTCCGAAGGATTTCCTATGGGATTGGCTACATCTAGTAGTCAATATTGAGCTTCATTGGTAAAGAATCATAGGAATTTCACTAAGGTTTAAATTGCAAATTTTTGTGAGATCATTCTTGTTTGAGAGTTATTTGATGTTACATTTGTGAAGTTCAATTTGAATATTTTTCTAGAAGAAGCTTTCAGTCAAAGCCAATCGATTTTGGTGGAGAAGACAACAATTTGGAAAGAATACATTTGGTATGATTTTCATTGTTGGGTTCAAAATAGGGGTCATTCTCATTGCTGGATGTACTCTTACATGGTGTGATTTTTCTTGGAAAGAGTTGGGAAAATACAAATAAATATTTTGTGGAATCGTGGGGCATCCTTGAAGGAAGGCACAACATTCTAAGGTGAAGATAATTGGCCTTGGTGGAGAATCAAATTATTTTGTGTGGCTAATACTCCATTTCCAGGTTCACCTTACCACATTTATTTGCATTTGATGGTCTTGCACATTGAAGTTAGTGAGGTTATTGTCTTTGTCAGAAGTTTAGCATTGTAAACGCAATCATTGTAGTTGTTAGTATTGCATTTGATTAGAAGTTTGATTGTTGTCCCAAGGAAACAACATAGCTTTGTAATATTCAGTCATCATTGTAGAAGGAGAAAAAATTGTAAGGTTTGATAATGGTGTCAAACTAGGATCATTCCTAGTATTATAACCTCATTACAAATATCAAAGAGAGGAGTTGTTGGCTGGCTGCAAATTGTTTGTCATATTGTTGTACCTTCAATTTAATTGCATGTTAAATGTTTGATAAATTTCCTAGTTGTTGTAGATGTCATTTTCAGTCATATTCATGCATAAAAGAATACAAAAAAGATTTTGCATACCATTTTCTATTCATTGAATAGTTGTTTAGCGCCATTTCAAAGGAATTCTAATTTCATTTGCTTACATCAAAACCCATTCAAAGCATACTGAAACTTGATACCAACAAGATTGAGGCTGTAAGAAAAAGTGTTTGTGAAAATTCCTTGAGGCAAAAGTTAGAAGTTTATGATCAGAATAAGATAGGGTTCTTACAGTGGTATCAGAGCTTTGATCCTGCCATCCTGGAGGGTTCAAGTTTCACATGCAACCATAAGAGGGTGGTAAAAACATGTATTTTACTCATAGAAGAGTAGCACAACAGGAAAATCAAACTGAGGATACACAACATGATATAATGGATGATAGAAGAGGTGGTAGTCCACCAGGAAATGAAGGAAATAATGAGGAAAGAGAAGCAAGAGAAATCATGAGAGGTCTTGTAGCAGGGAAATGACATGTAGCTGATGTTTTGCAGCAACTTACGATGGCTATACATTAGATGAATACTTATAGAAGACAAAATCATGAGTAGGGAGACAATGGAAGTGTGGTTGGGACTCCTAGGGCACAAAGAGTACCTACTCGTACCACCGATAGACCTTCATGTCCTACTTTTTTAAGGAATGAACCAGAAGAAGAGAATGCTGAAGAAGATGAACTCTTTGTAGATAATGTCATGACACTACATGATGAATGGGATATACTCACACCTCAAGTAAAGGAGCATTTGACCTTTGATTGATTCGTGAGTCAAAGGAGGGAGCACAACAGAGCAAGGCAGGATAGGAGACCAAGGAACCAAAGAAGGGACCTAAAACATGCCACGACCAAGCTCACACTTCTAACATTTGATGGTAGTGGAAAGGTTACAACAAGAGCTTGGATCTACAAGTTGTATACCTTCTTGACTCTTCAGCCTATGGCGGAGGAGGATGCAATCAAGTTTGTAGCCTTGTACTTGGATGGGTTAGCTCATGATTGGTGGCACCATGGGATGGTCACCTTGCAACATCGCCTTATCAACTCTTACCAGGAATTCACTGATAGGTTAATTGAGCGCTTTGACAGGAAAAAGCCAAAATTATATTTCAGAGATCTTGCTCACCTCAAGCAAGTGGGGAGATTGGAGGTGTATATTAGTGATTTCTAGAGGCTTTCAATTATGGTCCCTAGCATATTTGAAAGGAGGTTAGTCATTTTGTTTACTGAAGACTTATCTAAACCATTAAGAGGATGGGTCAAAGATTTTGATCCCCTTTCACTTCAGGAAGCTATGAGAAAGGCCAAAATTATGGAGCTTGCAGCCCCAAAAAGCAAGTTCACTCCTAGAGATGTTACTTCTTCTAGCAATGAGAATCCTCAACAATCTGATGATAAGAAAAAGAAATCAACAACTATGATGGATGAGGAGTCACAGGACGAATGAAGGAAGAATAATTTAAGTTACTGGTGCAAGGAACCTTACAATAGAGAGTATGATTGTCCTTTGAGGCCTAAGGGAAAGGCCAATCATTTAATGTGGGCGTATTATGAGGATTCCAATTCTGAAAATTCAGATCAACAAGCAGCTCCAGAGGATGATGAGGTTGGAAAAGCTTTTACAAAGTTTGGACCTGATGCAAATTTGTCTCCCTTGGCCCTATTTTCTAATATATAGGAAGGGACTTCATTCAAAATCAAGGGAACGATTAATGGACAATGTTGCATTTCTATGCTTGATATTGGACCAATGCATAATTTTATCGATGAGGGGTATGTGGCCAATTGTAGACTCTAGGAAGAGGACTTTTCTGGGTTCAGAGTTAGAGTAACATATGGATATACCCTCAAATACACAAAGCAAATATGTAATCTCACCTTACTGTTGAATGACTATGAGTTACAGGCTGACTTCTATGTGGTCAACATGGGTGAGATGAACATAGTGTTGGGTATGAAGTGGCTCCAAGACATTGGAGAACTTACTCTCAACATACCTAAAATGGAAATGAAATTTGATTTGCATAACAGGGGATATGTGTTGAGGGGAATAGCAGATGGGAGTTTGCATTCTATCTCTCTATGTAGAGAGAAGAGCAGAAGGAGAGAGGAGGTTGTACAGGAGGAGTGTGAGTTAGTGCAGGAGATGGATTCTACTCGTTGCTCTAGCATTTTGGAGAGGGATGACTTAGTTTAGCATGGAGTAGCTATAGAGTTTGTGAGTAATTTGTTATTTAATGCTGATGATGGATTAGTTTATGACAATCCGCTCTTCTAGCTTGTTATTGATCTTCCTCAAGGTACCAATATAGAGTTGGGAGATAATCGCAGTGTTTGGGATCCTTCTAGTGCATTAGGACTCTAGGCAGGGCCCATTGAGGAGTATTACATTGTGTACATGGTGAGGAGTGCCCACAATTTTGTTTTTAATTCCCTTGTGCACGATTCATTTCAGATACACAGTTTTGATGCACACGGGGTGGACAGTTAGTATGATATTTTACCTTGCACAAATATGGGAAGCAAACCTTGTCAACATTCTGAGTTGCTTTCCCTTGAGGGTCATGCTCCTGAGACACTTCATATTGAGATGGAGATGGTTCATAGTGGTTTATCAGTTGTTCTAATGCTGGTGTTGCAGGAGTTGGTTGGTGATATTAGGGAAATTACACAGTTCTTCCCTTGTGGTGTAGGGGCACCATGTTAGTCCATTTTGTAAGTAAGGTATTTGATAGGTTTTTGGGGTGATAGAGTCTTTTGTTGATGCAATAAGGTCATAATAGACAATTTGTTATCTAACTTGAGTCATTTTTGGGTTCATCTTGCAAAAGTGTCAAAATTCTCAAAAGTTGTCAAAATTGCAATATTATAAAGTGCAAAAAATGCAAGATTAGGAAGTCCAACGGCCAGGGGTATTCAAAAGTTAGTTGAGGCCATTTTTTAGGTTAGAAAAAATTTATATGTGATGGAAAACCTCGAGGCAGAGGTTGGAGAATATTTTGTGAAGCTTAAAACAATAAAGTTCCCTGTTTACATTAAAATTTATGTGTGTTTTCATTAACTATTGTTGTTATAGGGCTTTGTACGGACCCGTACTAAGGGAAGTTGATTAAATATTCTTTAAACTAGGTAGAGATATGTGTTAAGTGAATTTTTTCTTTGTGGGACTTGATTTCATAAAGAAATACGGTTTTTATAGCCATTTTTCTGTAGGTGCTATGTAACTCTAAATTTGTGGTTTTGAGAGTGCAAAAAGGAAGAACTAGGCCATTCCACTCAGTGAATCAGGCTATAGCTTGCTGGAATGACACCATTAGGAGTAGGTTTATTTTTAATGTAGATGGAATGAGAAGGGAAGGTGGATTGAAGGGTTTGGAGTGATGCCCTAGTTGCATTTTGTCATGTTTTTGATGAAAAGTTATGCTTTCAAGTAGGATTTTGGTGAAAGAGCATTGTTACAGTGTGGATGATGGTTTAGGAGGCATAGGAAGACACATTTGAATGTGTTAGAGGTGTTGGAAAAGTGAAATAGGCTTGGGAACATTGAGTTTCAATAAACCCTTCGTGTTCAAGCATGAAAGTGGCATAAACAAGGGTTTTGTACTTTAGGGATCTTGTGGAGTTTCCCATTGGAAAAAGTGGTGGATTCAGACCATTTGAGATATGTGTTGAATATTTGAATAGATTTTTTAGCTTGGGAGTGTGTTGAGGTTGGTGTTGCTTTGCAAAATAGGACTAATTTGCTTAAGGAGACAACGTACCAATCAATTTTAAGAGGTGATGTTCCAAAACATGTATATGAGATTTTGAGATATGTTAAGGTAGGGGAAAATGGGTATCTGGAATGCTATTTGGTTTGTGGGTTTGAATTTTCTTTGAAAAGATATGGACAAAAATATATGTATGCAATGCTATAAGGAGATTGTGAAGGAATTGTGAAAAGTTGTTGAGTTGGGGTTTTGAGGGCAGAAAGATTGATTGAGTTTGATCAAATTATGATTATAAGAAGGTTTTCTTCCCTGTTCTACATCAATTTGTATTAGAGCATAGGTATTAGGTCTTTTGAGGGTGAAAGGTTGAGGATTGAAGAAGGAAAAGTGGGAAGTTGAAAATACAAAATGCCTCCTAAAGGTAGTGCATTACTTGCAAGAGAGATTACGTTGTTGAAAGAGTCCCAAGAAGCAATCTTAGCCAGGTTTGCGGCATTAGAGACACAACAAAGAAAATGAAAGACCACTGAAGAGGGAAGTGACCAAGAGGAAGAGGAAGAGGGTGAGAATGAAAACCCTCTAGGTAGAGTCTAAGATGATGGATGGGATCTTGATGAGAGAAGGATGATAAGAATTCTCAAGGATATTAAGGGAGATGCTTCTGATGTGAAAGTAGATGTGCCAATGGATAATGGAAAATTGGATGCTGAAGAAGTCCTAGATTGGATAGATGCACTGGATAATTTCTTTGAGTATAAGGAGGTTGTTGAAGAACAAAAGGTAAAGTTTGCAAAGAATAAGTTGAAAGGTTCTGCTCTTACATGGTGGAATTATGTACAAGAGGAAAGAGTGAAGAAGGGGAAAATAAAAATTAGTTCATGGGATAGGATGGTGTCAAAGATAAGAGTCAGTTCTTACCAGGTGATCATGCTATACAAACCTTTAAGAAGTTTCAAAGTTTAAAGTAGAACGATAAGGATGTCATGACATATACTAAAGAATTTCAAAATTGGAGTATTAGGGCTGGTCATGTTGAAAATGAAGATGAAAATATTGCAAGGTATATGTGTGGGTTAAGATTTCAAATTCAAGATGAATTGAGTTTGGCTACGCCTAGATTAATTGAGGAATGTTTTCAATTGGCTGCTAAGGTAGAAGAGAAACTAAAAAGAAGGAAAGAAAGACAAGGAAGAGGTAGAGGCAACACTAGTAGAGGAAGGGGCACAAGGAAAACCTATGAAGACCAAGAAGATGCAAGCAAAAACAAAGACCAAGTGGCTGATCAAAGAGGTGGTTTTAGAGGCTTCAGAGGAAGATTTGGTTGAGGTAGAGGTTCAAGCACATTTTCAAGGAGATGTTAGCATTCCACTCAATTTGGCCATGTAGCATGGAGGTGTCTAGGGAAGCAAGGTTCTACATCAAGTGGTGGTGATAAAAGAGTCTAGTTGGTGCAAGAGGATGATTGTAAGAGTGTTCATTCTCCTAATCAACTTGTTGCTCCAAAAGTTGGGGAATCATTGATGGTGAGAAGAACATTACTTAGAGGATCCAAGGAGAAGGAATCTACACAAAGGAGGACATTATTCAAGACCACCTACAAATGCAAAGGAAAGGTATGTAAAGTAGTAGTGGACTTTGGAAGCACTGATAATATGGTGTCAAATGAAATGGTTGATAAATTGAAGTTAGAGAAGATTCCTAATGAAACACCATATAAAGCATCTTGGGTGAATGATCATCAATCTATTTTGGTGAATGAACAAGCTTCAATTGAGTTTAGTATTGGTGGATATAAAGATAAGATACTTTGTGATGTTTTTCCAATGGATTGTTGTCATTTTTTGCTTGGAAGACCATGACAGTTTGGTAGGCATGCCATTTATGATGGAAGAAACAGTACATATTAGATTGAGAAAGATGGAAGCACTTTTACACTAACACCATTGCAGGAAGATATGAAGGAGCAGACCAAGGCAACAAAAGTGATAATGTTGGGTAAGAAGGAGTTTGTAAAGCTAGAGGAAGACAAGAATATAGAGTTTGCACCCATGACTAACAATAAGGATGATAGGACAATAAATTTGAAGAATGATGCAATGTTGAAAGGTAAAGATGATGAGATGATGACAAAAGTAGGTCAAGGATGAATTGATTATGGAAATGCAATTTTTTTTAGAAAAGCATGATAAGATCATGATAGGGACAATGTTTTATCCTTTGATTGGAAAAGAGGTTAGAGGGTAGTCAAATACTATTAGAACAATGGTTTGTAAGTCTGATAATATAGTGATACTTGGGGTAGAGAACTTGAGGATTGAGATGAAAGCAGAAGATGGAATGATTCAAGGTGTTTGGTAAGCATAAAAGAGTGAGTTCATGTATGCTTCAAAGGTAAAGAATAAGGTAGATTTTAAAAAGGTACAAGGAGATGAGGTAGCAAATGAAAAATTCATTTTGATAGTATTTCCAAAGGAAACATAGATGAAGGATCATACATCAAGAGTGAAGCAACAATTTCAAGGAAGGAGCCAGTGAAAGGTGAAAGACAGTGCATGTTTTTAGTTCCTGAATCATTGGAAGAGGTCACTAGGTGGAGATTCAACTTGTAGATTGTTGAATGGTAAGAGGAAGCATGTCTTGACGTCATATAGTCCTCAAAGGGATTTGAAAACCTTCACAACGAAGCCATATAAGGTCTTTTGATAATGATGCAAATTCTTTCGTAAACTCATTTCCTTTCATGAAAAATAATTTGTAATTTATTTGAGAATCTAAGGCGTTTAGATCGTCTACTTATGTTTCCCATTAACCAATGTGTGTACTCTTTGAACGCCACAAAATCATATGTAGGTTATATCCCTCGAATCAGCTTTCTTTTCTCAATAAAATTCACTGAAAGTAGAGCCAGATAGAAAGACAAACCAATTTTTAATGCCAACACTTAATAAATGATTGACAAAAATAAACAATATAAGAAAACAACCCTCTATTCATCTAACAAAAACACAAAATCGAGAATCCAATATTAATCTCACCATGGAATGTTTCTTCATCTTCTCAATATGCTCTAGACACTAAAGATGATATGGTGACTATCTACTTGCAATCTCTCTTCCCATATCCCTAATTAGTTGATCATGCATTCTTATTTTATTTTCCTTGTTGATCATTTCCAGCTCCACAAGACACTTATTCATGAGTATTTATAAATCATGTAGACCACTCCAACCTGATCTATCCCAGACTATTATAGCCATTATTTTCTCTTCTCCAATGAATAGCAAGTGACATCTAAGAACATCTCTCTCTTCTTCATTAAGCAATTCGTAGCTAACTTGTAGCCTTTGTTTGATTTCGCCAAGCAATATTCTTAATATTTTATTTAATTGGGACTTCCAGTAATCTTTATACTTTCTACCAACTCTTCACCCAATACCTTGAGTGACATAGGCAAACCATTGCAATCCTTTAAGAAGTCTTGAATGAGAGTTTCAAATTCAACGGGTGGAGAGGGTTGTAAGAAAGTATGCCAATAGAACAGTTTCCTTGCACTTACAATATTCTTCAAAGTTGTGGCCTCATCCCTAAACATTTTAAACCAAAAAAAAATCAAAACATAACACTATTATTTCTTAAATACTTATGTCACAAATTAAAACCTTTGGTTGAAATGTAACACGTCTATAGAAGAAATAGAGAAAATAATACATACTTATTATTGTTGATCGTGTAACCAGATCTGAGTGAACTGTTGTAGAGTTCCCTTTTCCACAAATCAATCCTTTCATGTGTGTATCTGCCCTTCTTTTCATGCTTTGAAAATTCAAGGGAATATATTCCTTTTCCTTGCTAAATCCATCTATTATGAGAGAGATCAACATGATAAAAAATAGGAATGATTTTTGCACCAAATTTTAGCATGAAACACAACTTAGCCAAACACCATGGGGATTGGGTGTAGTTGGGAGAAAAATACCAATGTGAAGGGTAGCAGTAGCTATGGTGTGTTGTAATTGTGTTCCAACTTTGACAATCTTGCTCCAAATATTGCTCAACTTGATCCTCAACCTATAACCCTACAAAAACACACTCAAGGGTAGAAAAACTTATTGTTTTGTTAGTGAATGGGGGTTTGCCTTAGTCAAACCCCTTGTAGGTAATTAAACCAAATAATGAAATGAAGGAAATGAAGCATGAAGCATGGAATATGTAAATGATATTACCTTGGATGATGTCTTGTGAAGCAAATCTATGAACTATCATGTAGTGGCCATGAAGAATGTAGATCTAGGATCCTTGAAAATGATGTGAACAATATTTGCAAGTAGATCTTCAATGCTACACCCACCTCTTAGCTCAACAACATGAATGCATGCATCAAACCCTTGAAATGATGATATGGTCTTTGAATTGTTGCAATAAACACTTGAAATATGGCTTGAAATGCCTTATGAATTCCTTTGAAATGCTCTAATAGTTGATCACTTGAATGTTTGAATGCTTCATAAACTTGATAGATCTTGTTAGGAGAAACAATGTGAATTAACCCCTTATTTATACTAAATTAGGAGATTAACCCTAAAATTCAAAGAATTAAGGCCGAAACTAGATCTGGAAAGAAACATAATCAAATTCCCATAAAAATGAAATTCAAAAAGGGGGGTCTCATTAAGGGCGGACCCATTCGCCATCTTGGGTGAATGGGTCTTGGCTAAGTTTCTAGAACCAAGCTTCAAGGGACTGAAAGAAGGCTAAAAACCCATTCCAGATCAATTGAGAAAAAGGGGTCTTGTTAAGGGAGGAACCATTTGCCATCAAGGGCGAATGGTTCCTGGCTCAACTTACTAGGACCAAAATTTTCCCAATGAAATAATTTGTTAATTAAATTATGATTGTCAAAATAGATCTTCGAGAGGTGTCAAAATTAAGGCCTAAATTTGAATGAAAAGGGGTTAATAACTCCAATTAACCACAATTAATTAAGACCACCTAGATAAGTGTGAAATTGCTTTAAAACACTTTACAACACTTAAAAAAGGTACACATTATGTAATTTTTTATTCAGAAAGGGGCTTATAAGGCTTAATTAAGCAAATACATCCTAGAAAAGTGTGAAAGTGTGTTACAACCCTTTACAACACCTTTGCAAAGGATCAATTAAGGCATGTATTAGTTAAATAAAGGTCTTAGAATAGTATGAATGTGCACAACACATTATAACACCACTCCAAGACATCATTAGCTCAACTTTAATGTCAATTATCAAACAAAGCAAGGAAAAGGCTACTTTTTCTATTACTACAATATTTTACATAATATTATTTAAATTAATATAAAATATATAGATAACAGCTTAACTAGGCTTTTTGAGAGATGAAATGAGAGAGGGGGTGAAAGGTGTGGGAATAGATAAGATGGAGGGAGGGAGAGCTTCTACTTACCCTATACAATACAAGACAATATAATTCGATTATCCATGCATTGCCCAGGTCAATAGTTCAAACTATTCAAGATAAGCATTTTTATCTAGGTAAATGTACTCCTTTTAGTTACATTGAATATCTTGATCATTTATTGATACTAGTAATTTTTTAATATTTAAAAAAAAATTAGTGGTGAGGTCATGAGAGAGGATTTTATAATGACACACCTTAATTTTATTGATTTACATGGTAATCTATGGTATTTTTTTAATACTTTACAAATTTCATTTATTTAATGTTTTTGTAATAGTGGTGTACTTTAATTTTGTTGTTTTACATGATAATTTATCTATGATATTGGAATTGAAAAATTATATTGTCAAGTAGTGTGATATGTGGACAATTTAAAGTTTATGTTTCACTATTATTATAACTTTTCAAACTTATGCTATCATATGCTTTTTATTGATGTATCATAATAGGCCCACAAAATATGTGACCAATTATTCTATATTAGGAACTAATACTTATTCTTTTTATTTTTTGAGTGAGTTATTTACTCCAAGACTAGTCTCTCTTCCTCTCCCTCTCTATATCTCCTTATATCTCTATCTCTCTATCACTCTATCTCACCATCTATATATATATATATCTCTCTATCTCTCCCTCTCCCTCTCCTTCCTTTATATCTCTCTATCTCTTTCTCTCCATCTGTCCCTCTCTATCTTTATCTCTCCCTCTCCCTCTCCCTCTCTCTACCTCTCTATATATTTTCATCCCTTATCCATTTATTTGAAGCTATCACTTCTCCATCGATACCTTTTTTGGAGCATACTATGCTACCTCTTGGTAGCCACATTCACTAGAAAAGGTGTCTATAAAAGATGTGAAAGATCTTATCCATCTCCATCCACCCCTCTATCTCTCTCCCCTATCTCTATCTCCTTAACTCTCCTTGCATCTCTCTCTCTCTTCCCCCTCTATCTTTTCCACTATATCTATCTTTACATCTCCCTCTTTATATCCCTATCTCTCCCCCCCCCTCTCTCTCTCTCCCTATCACTCCCTATTTCTATATCTCTCTCTACTTCACCTCCATCCTTTTTTTGTTTCTCTCCCTCCATATATATATCACACTCACTCCCCATTTCTACCTCCCTATCTCTATCTCTATATTTCTCCCTCCCTCTCTATCTCTCTCCCTCTCTCTAATACTTGTCTCTATCACCTCCTTTATCCCTCACTCTTGCCTCGTCTATATATCCCTCTCTCTACCTCTCTCTATATATCACTTATTATATCTTTATCATTCTATCTCTCTATATCCTCCTCTCATTGTCTCCCTCTTTCTCTCTCCTTCCATCTCTCCCTCTCTATATTTTATCTCTCACACACCCACCTATCTTTCCCAAGTTATATCTATCTCTATCCCTATATCTCCAGGCTCTCTCTTGATAACTCCCTCTTTCTATATCCCTTCTCTCTCATCTCTCTATTTCTCTCCCATGTTTCCCTCCCTCTCTATCTATTAATGCATATTTATCTCTCAATCATATACACACACTCCTTTCTCCCTCCCTACCTCTATCTCTATCTCTCTATCTTTCTACCTCTATATAACTCTCTCTCTATTACTTATCTCTATGATGTTATTTCTTTCTCAATATTTCCCCCTCTATCTCTATCTCCCTATCTTGCCCCTCTCTTTCTATATCTCATTATCTCTACCTCCCTCTCTTATTCACTCCATATCTCCTACTCTATACCTCTCTCTCTCTCTCGTTGTCTCCCTCACTCCTCTTTTTTATATCTTTCTATCCATATCTCTCTACGTCTAGATATCTACTTATCTCTCTCCCTATACCTCTCTATCCTTTCCCTCTCCCCCTCATCTCTCTATTATTCACTCCATCTATCCCTCAATTTCTCCTACTCTATATCTCTCTCTATATCTCTCTTGATCTCCCTCTCACTCCTCTCTATCTCTTTCTATCCATATCTTTCTCCACCTATATCTCACTATCTCTTTTCCTATCCCTCTATCTCTCTATATCTCTCCCTCTCTCCCTCTCCCTCTCCCTCTCTCTATATATTAAGTTATCTCTCCCTCTCCCCCCTCTTCTCTCTCCCTCTATCTATTATCTACCCATCTCTCTCCTTTTCTCTCCCTCTCTTACTCCCTACCTATTCCCCTATATATCTCTTTATCTTCACCTCTGTCTCCGTTTATCTTCCCATATATCTCTATCTCTCTTTCTTTCTCTTACCATTTATCAATTTCTCTCTCTATCTCCCTCTATTTCTATCTCCCTCTCCATCTCTATTTGTCTATCTCTACTTCTCTTTATTTTTATATCTCGCTATCTCTCTTGATCCCTCTCCCCCTCTCTCTATTTATCTCTATATCACTCTATCTTGCCATATATATATCCTCTCCCTCTCCCTCTCCCTCTCGATCTCCCTATCTCTCTCTAGCTTTATTTCTCCCTCTATCTCTCTCTATATCTCTATCTATTTGTCTCCCTCTTCCTCTTTCTCTATATTCATCTCTACCTCTATCTTCCTCTCTCCCCCTCTATCTGTAGAAAATCTCCCTCTCTCTACCCCCTCCTTCCTAGACCTCTATTTTTTCCTGATTTAGAGGTTTTCTTTCACTCATGTTTGGAGACCTTTTTTGCACAAACAATATCATTTTTTAAATGGCCTACCATTCCTAGACCTCTATTGTCTTCCAGATTCAGAGGTTTTCTTTCACTTGTGTTTGGAGACCTTTGTTGCACAAACAATATAATTTTCTAAATTTATGTAAAAAATAGGCTGAAATTTTACCCAATTGACATTCCACACCTCTTCGGTGTACCCATTGCACACCAAGGTGTGATTGCTAGTATCATTTTTAAACTATATACTATAATATGTGCACTCATTTTAATTTAACATTATCAATATTCATATAATTATTATTTGCATCCAATAAGACCAATTTAACTTTGATCTTAGTATATTCATTGATTAATAAGATATTCAAAATACTAACAAAATTAGCCTCCTCTAAATACATTCGTAATATCCCAACTTCTAAATTATATAAATTAATATTAAATTTAAATTAACAAAATTAATTTAAACACCCAATTTAAATTTAAATTTATTTAAACAAATTAATTTACCTATACTTTAAAGTAAATAAAAAATAAAAAATAACGATTAAATAAATTGCTTTATCAATGATCATTCTACTATTTGCACATAATTTATTTTTCTTTCTTATTTCAATTGCAACCACAATATTATCAAACTTGTTAAGAAAACTTCTAAGAATATTTTCTACAACTTTTTGATTTGTTAACTCATCACAATTTATTCTAATTCAATAAACAACATTCATTACTTGGGTTGAGAATTGGTCTATAGACTCTTTCGAATATTTTGAAAATTCTTTCTAAATAATTGCAACTTGGCTACTTTTACCTTGGTTGTACCTGACATATTATTTCAAATATTTCCCATGCTCTTTTAGATGAATTAACTCATTTAATTCTAGCAAAGCCTATTTCATCAATACCTTATTGAATAAGTTGCAATGCCCTTACATCCTTTCTCCTATTATCCATGAGTTCATCCTTTTCATTTCTGTTTAACAATGCTTCATTTTGTAGTTCTACAAACCCTTTTTCTACAATATCCAATAAATCTTGTGAGCGAAATAGTGTTTTCATTTTCTATTGCTCAATCATCATCATTCTTACCTGTAAAAAATGAAATTGGAGGCTGCAAATAATTAGTCCCTGATGCCATGACATCGAACTGATCAACTATTGCGATTTAGAAATTCAATAAATTCGTCCCCACAGCTTCGTGTGCCTTCACTCTTCCACGATTTGTGGCTTCACCTTTACAAACTACAATTCTTGCTTGACTGTGATCAACAAATCTTGAGTTGTCTTAAACTTTGATTTTCAGGAGTGGCGGCCTCTTCTATATGCGGCCTCCTCCAATATGTTGTGATCTACCTTTTGGACAATGAGATAATGTCAGCTTCTTTAGCTACGATGGATCCTTCTTCATGGCGGTTTTTGATATCTGTTGGTGATTACAGCCTGCGATCTCTTCTTGATGGCAGCTTCTAACTTGACACTTTGTTTCCTTTCAAGTAGCTCATAAGACAACAATAGTCTTATGTTCCTCTGAAAATCTACCTCAATTTTCACGACCTAGCTCTGATACTACTTGTAGGTGGACAAAGATGAGATATACCAAAAACAAACAACTCAATGTGTTGCTGCACAGGAAAAATATTTATATTTCTTCTTGCTTGCAAAACAGATTACATATGCCTCTTTAGGAATTGAAAAAACAATTCTAGATCCTGGACCGATTAGTTCAAACATTTAATATATTTCCCTTTTATCCTTATCTCTTATTCTATTTCATAGTTGTGTCTATTTTTATTTAAGAATGGTGAAAAAAATTACATATAAACAATCATCTATACACTCAGACAATTTTTTAATGACAACACACTGTTATAATGATTCAGCTCGAGATACTGAATATAAAATTAGAAATATGAAAACCTTAGCCAACGAAATACATTTCATCTATCACATGATAAAATCAGAATAACATTGCAGTTTTAAAGTCGAGGTCAAATCTTTAATCCATAATTATATTCTAATTTTAATATCGCTAGCATATTGTGTTACCAATTTTTTGTCAAAAACAAGTATATAATATTCTATAAAAAGATTCTTATCATAATCCAGGTCATAAGGTCCTTAAAATACACTTTAATCAATTATTAATCAGCAATACACTAGTTTTCATGGAAAGATAATAAGTTTAAACTTTTAAATACTACCAAATTTGTTTCATGTCTGGATACTAAACAAGTATCAAATGGACAACCTGAAACAGCAAAACAGTTTCTTATAAATATCTTACCAATCAATCAATAACGCCCAATAAATCCAATTAAGCAGCATAAAAAGTCTGAGCAGCCTACCCCAATTGCAAGGAACTCTCAGAAACCTCATTGTGTTGGCTGATGGGAGTGTAAGAATTATGTATGCTTTCAGATGACTGAGCATGATCACGAGTTTCCGAAGGTTCAATCACCAAGAATTCCAATGCACTGTTATTCTCCAAATTGGAGAGCTGTTTCAACTGCTTAACCTACAGACACACTTTTGTTTTAACAAACCAGAGAAAATGCAATGCAAAGAAATATAACTGCCAATATGAAAAAACTTAGCTACCTCGAGGCGAAGTCTAGCATTCTCCTCCCCAAATTTTTTTTCCTGCTTACAATACACCAAATAATAACTTTCTTCTGAGATAAAAGGAAACGATTTGAGTAACAAAGAACCTCTTTCAAAATTCCTCAGCTGCTGATATTCCGTATTTGACGAAATAAATCACCATCATGAAAAATGTGTTAAAACACAAATATTTTGTCAGATTTAGAAAAAATAAATAAAAATCTTTGATATTACCTGCCCTTTTACTTGTCAAAGTTCAGATGTTTTCTGATACTACTTGTGTGTTTAATCTGTATATTAACATTGAAAATGGAATTTACCCCTCACTCTCTATATATAGGATTATTGCCTACAAGTTTGTGAAGATTGAAACTTATAAAAGAGCTCTCATACTATATTGAATAAAAAATCAGATCACTCAGAAAATAAAAACAATGAACAACATATCTGCTCACAAAGTGATCGAACAGCAGAGCTGGAAATAAAACTCTGTATTATTCAACTGTGTTTTAATTCTGGAAATACAGAGTACATTAAATAAAAACAGAACAAGCCACGTATTTCAAGGAAAGTACATGCAAACTGATTGTATGATACAGCAGTCTAAAAATAGAACAAAAACTAACTGACTAAACACTAAAGAAGACTGCTCATACAACAGTTTATTATGCAATAAAACTGAAAAGCAACTAATAGAAAAAGATCATCCATTATCCATGCAAAGCCGCCGTTGTGAATGCATGTCTTCAATCCCCCCCTTCATGAGTAACGGGGATGAGCCCAATTGATTCCTCAAAGCAACAAAACTTCTTGTAGGTAGTGCTTTGGTAAAAATATCAACTTGCTCAGATGTAGGAAAAAATTGTAATTCCACTGTCCCATCTTGAACTAATTCTCGGATGAAGTGATGTCTAATCTCAATGTGTTTTGATCTAGCATGAAACACTGGATTTTTGGTCATTGCAATGGTACTACTATTATCCAAATAAATAGTGGTTGGATGTTCCTAAACCAGTTGCAAAACTTCTAAAATCCATTGAATCCATATGGCTTGACAACTGGTTGCTGCTGCTGTAATATACTTTGCTTCTATGGAAGAGAGAGCTATGGTTGCCTGCTTTTTACTACTCCATGATACAACTCCAGAACCAAGTGAGAAAATATAATCAGATGATGATTTTCTATCATCCACTGAACCAGCCCAATCAGAATTTGTGTAACCAACTAGCTCAAACTTATTTGTGGGAAAATAATGAATGCCAAAACTTTGTGTAACACTCACATACCTAAAAATTCTTTTTGCAGCACGCCAATGAGACTCATGTGGATCTTGCATGAATTGAGAGATGAGGCTCACAACATACGTATATCAAGTCTCGTTGTAGTGAGGTACATGAGGCTCCCAACCAAACTTTTGTATAAAGTAGCATCCATTTTGGAACTTGCATCTTCCTTGGTTAACTTTTCACCAAGGGCTATAGGGGTTGCAACTGCAGTACATGACATCATTCTAAAATGCTTCAATAAATTAGCCACATACTTGGTTTGAAAAATGGATATACCTTCTGATTGTTGTTGAACCTCCACTCCAAGAAAGTAATGCATGAGTCCTAGATTTGACATCCCAAATTCTTGTTTCATTTTTGCTTGAAATTTCTCCATGAGAGATGGGCTATTACTTGTATAAATTAGATCATCAACATAAAGGAAAACAATAAGAATATCATTATCAAGATGTTGGATATAGAGGGTTGGCTTTGAGGGACTTCAGATGAATCCTCTCTTCAAGAAATAATTGTCAATCCTTGCATACCAAGCACGAGGTGTCTGCTTCAACCCATAGAGAGCTTTCTTTAACTTGTAAACCAAATGTCTTTTTCTTGGAAATTCATAACCAATGGGTTGTTCCACATAGGTCTACTTCCTCATCAATATAGCCATTTTAAAAAGTTGATTTTACATCCATCTGATAGACTGACCACTTGTGTTGTGCAACAATAGCCAATATAATCTTGAAAACATCAAATCGTGCAATTGGAGTGAAAGTCTTTGAATAATCTACTCCAAGTGTTTGTGAAAATCCCTTGGCAACTAATCTTGCCTTGTGTCTTTTCATGAAACCATCAACATGATATTTCATCTTATAAATCCATTTGACACCAATCACCTGTTTATCTTTAGGAAGTTGCACTAATTCCCATGTATTATTTTTATCAAATGCACGCATCTCTTCATTCATAGCATCAATCCATACTTGTTCTTTCACGAATTCTTCATACACAGAAGGTTCAACTTGATTGGTACTAAAAAAAAGCAAAATTGGCAAATGGATTCACATTAGAACTCCTTTGATAAATTTCATTTAAACTTTGTACCTTTCGTGAAGAGCTTGGACTTAATTGTGGACAAGAACTATCACCTCAAGAGGAATTTGGAGAACTTGGTGAACTTGGGCTTGAACTTCCACTTGAGCTTGTGGGGAGAGGAGGAACTTGATCATCTTCAATACCCATGATTAGTGGTATAGTTTATTGAACTGCTTTTTGTCATTGCCATACTCGCCCTTCATCAAAAACCACATCCCAACTAATAATCCATTTTTTGTGTCAAGGTTATAGAACTTATATCCTTTAGTGGAATTAGAATAGCCCACAAAGATACAAACTTGGGATTTTACATCCAACTTCTTCCACTTCTGAACTGGAACATGAACATATGTGGGAGAACCAAATACATGAAAGTGAGCTACTGAGGGCTTGTGTCCACTCCAGGCTTCCTTTGGAGTGATGTTCTAAAGAAATTTTGTTGGGTTTCGATTCAAAATATAAATTGTGGTTGCTACTTCAACTCCCCAATAGCAATTAGGAAGGTTTTTGAACTGCAACATACTTTGTGCCATCTCCATAATGGTATTGTTCTTTCTTTCTGCAATATCGTTTTGCTAGGGGGTATAAGTTGTAGTAAGTTGTCTCTTGATGCCACAAGTGTTAAAAAATTCAATAAACTCTTTAGAAGTGAATTCTCCCCCTCTATTTGTTTTGAGTATTTTTAGATAATACGAGCACTTTGTTTTTTTGTCATAGCCTATGACCTCTTGTTGAGCGAAAATATCTTTCATTGTAGCACTTGGGACATAAGCAATAATTGTAGCTCCCACTAAGTATGTTATGAAATCTTCACTACTTTTACTAATGCATAGGCCTGTTTCTCTATCATATCATACTTGAGTTCTGTAGCTTGCAAGGATTTTCTAAAAAATGCAATGGGCTACTCAAATCCCTCTTCATTTTTTTGTAACAACACAACAACAATTGTATGAAAAGATGCAAAGGAAAAAAATTGCATAGGCTTGGAGAAATTTGGAGACTTCAATACTGAAGCCTCCTTTATGGTTTGTTTGATACTCTTAAATGCCATACTAGGTTCCTCACTCCAAGTTATCTTTTCTCCTTTTTTAAGCATCTTAGAAATAAGACGGATAATCTCTACAAAGTTAGTTACAAACCTCCTTAAGAAATTGATTTGTCTAAAGAATGACTGGATTCCTTTGACATTCTTTGGCTGTGGAATTTTATCAATTGCACCCACTCTTTAAGGATCAATTCTTATTCCTTCCTTTAACACAATATGGCCAAGCAACTTTCGTACTTTCACCCCAAACACACATTTCTTGGGATTCAAAGATGTGACATATTCAAGTGCTTTCTTAAATACCTTCCCTAGGTGCATACAATGGTCTTCTTCTTTTTAACTATATGCCGTCAAATCATCTTGATAAACCACTAAGAAGATATCAATAATGTCAGAAAAGGACACTTCCATAGCCCTTTGAAAGGTAGCACCTGCATTTGTTAGGCCAAAAGGAATCCTAACATAAACATATACTACTTTGGCTCCTTAACCACAACTTGATTATATCCAGAGAAACCATCCATCATAGATAAAAGCTCACAGCCAGTCACCTTTTGTAACATAGCTTCCATGTTGGGCAATGGATAATTGTCCTTTAATGATGATATATTAAGATTTATGAAATCCACACAAAGCCTTATATCAACATTCTTTTTTCTCACTGGAACTAAATTAGACACCCATGTAGAATGCCTAATTGGATTAATGATACCTTCTTCTCTTAACTTGACCAATTCTTCTTGCATCTTAGGTGCCAATGTGTGATTGATTGGCCTTTGCTTTTGCCTAATAGGCTTAGCATCAGGTTTCAAGGGAATCTAATGTTGGAACAAATCTACCCTATAGGCCTTAAAATCATCATAAGACCAGGAAAATACACGCATGTATCTTCTTAACAAAGCAGTAATCATTGCTTTAACTTGAGGTTTCATTTTCTTCCCAATGTAGACTTTCTTAGGAGCATTATCTCTTCCAAGATTTACTTCTTCCAAATCTTCCTTATGAGCGGATGTTTGCTTAGCATTGCTCCTTTCAGGGCCATCAAAAACCCTCTCCAAAGCAAACAAACCCTTTGGGATTATATTAGTTTTTAATTGAATGGTTTCATTGGCAAACACTATTTCCTTGCCATCCACTTCTACAAAAGCTCCAGATTCAACTTCTTGACCTTCATACTCATCTACACACTCTAAGAATCTCAAAATGTCCTCATCATCATTAAACACCTGCTAGTTCCATATATTATCAAGAACTGAAGGTCTGACCAAACACTTCAACTTTTGAAATGCCTGCAAAGGTAATGTCATCTGGTCAGAGTGCAATATTGGCAAGCAGATCTACCACCTAATTTTTACTCCTATCCAAGTAGTCAATACCAAAAGCATCAAATTGTTCTATTGAGTCCCAAACAAAATTTCCATATTGTCTCAACCTATTATTCTTTGATGCATACCTTGGCCTAACTTGAGAAACAACAAGCTCTAAATCTCCAATAAATCTTAACTTCTTAATTCCATGTTTTTCAACTAGTCTTAATCCTAGTAGTAAAGCTTCATATCCAACTACATTATTTGTACATGCAAATAACAATGAAAATGAAAATGAAAACTTAAAAAGTTTTACCACTAGGGGGAATGAGTATCACCCCTGCACCAACTTCTTCCTTTGAGCAAGCACCATCAAAACACATGATCCATAAGTCATGATTGTTTGCTTGCTGCAACACTTCCTTTTGAAGAGGTGTAGGTTATCATTCCTCTTCTTCTTGTAACTCAACTCTAAAATTATCAATATCAGTATCCACAAAGTGAATTTTGTCATCTTCCTCCACAAATTCAATCATGTGTGGGGATCTTGGCTCCCTCATGAGCTTAATGTATTTTTCCTCAATTGGAAAAGTGGCAAAAGATATGTCACACTGTATGCTACCTCCCATGGAAGCACTCCACTTCCTTGACAACAACATACCAAAGTTTGGTGGGATTTCAACCACGACTATGTTCATAACAAATTCCTTGTCTGGAAAAGCAGCCAATCTTTATGGGACATCCTTAATCACTCCTATGACTAGGATATTTTTTAATCCATGGAATAACATTTTCCATAGGCACAATTTATCTTCAAACCCATCTCTTTCATAATCTCAACTGGCATGATGTTAGATGAAGCTCCTAAATCAATCATGCATTTTTAAGAAGCTCACCATCAAAAAACCATAGTTACATAAAAAGGATCAATATTACTCGAGCAAGCTGTGATAGTACTACCCAAGTATATCTGAGGGATCTCACTAATGGCTCCCTCTACTTATTCTTCATCACTTAATTGATTTACACTCATTTAGGTTGAGTAGGAACCCTTTTATTATCACAAGCCATAGTAGCACCATTGATAAGGGCCACTACCTTATGCTTATGTTCTTCAATTCTCATCATCTCCATTAATGGAACTATCACCTTGACTTGAGAAAGTAGTTGAAACATGTCAACTGGATTGTATTTAGGTAGTTCATAAGGGAATACACTTTTCTATTTAATCTTCTTTTGCTGTTCACATTTATTTTCAACCTCTTTCTTTTCTTGTTTCTTTTTTATCTGCATTTGGCTTTTGAGTCTTCATTTTGACAATTGGAGAAACAATGTCATCATTTTTATTGGTTGCATTATCCTTCTTAGCCCAAATCTTAGGTCTTTTACTCTCCTTGGATTTGACCTCCTCTTCTTTACCATCTTCCTTAGCTCTTTGTTTTTCTACATTTTGCTCCTTGATGAACGTACTACCTAGATTTCCCTAGTCACAATTCACAATTCTATTCCTTAAATTGTGAGTGTTTATAGCTTGTGCTACCAATTCTATTGTCATCCTTTGATAATCAAGCTCATTAGAGGGTCTTCTCAGAGAAATTCATTTCATCTATTTCCATAGCACAAAAATTATTCTCAACAACATCATCTTCATCTCAGGGAAAATTTGTTGATGACAAGCATCAAATTTCTGCCTTTGGTTGTCAACATCACCCTCATGTGACTCTTCATATGTTGAGAATTCTACCTCAAAAAAATTTGATTTGTGTATAAGCACATGTATCTCCTCAATGTTCTCATTAAGTGACTCATGATTATTAGGTTCATTTTGTTCTTCTTCAAATTGCTTTGCTACTGAACATGTTTGGGAAGCATGTGGCAATTGACAAATAATACACTAAGGTGTTTCATCAAAAAATTTCACAGAATTCTTCTGTAATAGATCGGGGGAAACTTTTCTTTGTGTATTCTTCTAAGTATTCTAAATTGACTTTCCATTATGCCAAGTGGTATTGTAAGGATAATCTTGCAGCCTAGGAGGTCACTCATTTCTTTGAAAATTAGGCTTGTCATTTGTTAGCCCCTTCTCTTGCCTTGCAAGTCTATAACTGATGTCCATGGAACTTGAAACTTTATCAATCTTGTCTTCAAGGGAGGACCCTTTTTCTCCAATTTTTTTTATCTTCCTTCTTTGGGTTCTTCAAGATCTCGATATCATCTCTTCTTCCTACCTTTCTTGATGCCCTTCTATTATTTTCAATATGTACTGAAATCTTGAAGGCCTCTCTCATGGTTTGGGGATTCTTGTCATGTAGATGATAACTCATTTTTGAGTCAAATGAATTTCACAATAATTGACCAAGCATACATTATCATTGAGCCTCAAGTCAGTAGGAAATCTGCTCATGGCCTTTTGAAATCTAGTATTGAAATTAGCAACCATTTCATTTGAGAGTTTGGAGCTATTGTTGAATTCACTCAGCAGGAACCTTGCATCCATCTTATCACCAATATCCTTTTAAACTCCTCCCATGAGCCAATTCTTTCTACTGGCAAGGATCTATACCATTCTTTGGCATCTTTAGTGAGTGATTGCATAAAGAGTTTCATCATAACATCTTCATCCTTAACCTCAAAATCATCCATCATGTTTATAAATGATTTTAGGTGATCATCACCACTTATTTCATTATTTCCAGAGAATCTAACCAATACACTCCTGACATCATTAGGGAATTGGTTTGGGTAGCTAGGAATTCTAGCAAAGCACAATTATCTGTACCTATCCACTTGCATAGCCCTTCTAGTGAATTGGTCTCTTTGATTATTGTGAGGTCAATTTTCATCTTGATCATCAGACTATTTATTGTCTTTTCCATTTCCACCTCCACCATGTCCAATTCCACCCCTAGATTGGGTATTCTTAATTTTGCTACCATCTCCACCTCCACCACCTTGACCTCCACCTCCACTAGTACTAGGGGTACTTCCACTTGATTTAGTGTTTTGTGACTGGGGATTAAGAATTGACTAGCCATAACTTGAAGCTCCTAGGTTGGGGATGGAAGTTTTGAGAAATGCAATCTTCCTCTCCATTTATGCATTTGCATCAAGGATTTGCATCTTATCCAAATCTTGTTGCAATTTCTCATTTGTTAATTTCAACCTCAACACTTCAAGATCATGAGGTGCACTTGATGGAATGGACTTAGTTTGTGCAGTTGTTGTAGATGTGTTGGTGGATGAAGCATTTGTGTTTGCAATGGCATTTTATTTCTTGGGTTGACCCATTGGCTGCTTTCCATTGACTACAGGTTGAGATTTCTTGACAACAAGGGGATTTGAAACTTTAGTTGCTACAATAGAGCTGGAATATGTGATCGTAGTAGTGGTTCCCATAGAAATAGTTACTTTAGGAGGATCAAAGGTTTCCCTAACAACAGGTTTAGGGGGATCATCGAGAGTTGATTCTTCTTTCACCATTTCTTTGATCCTTTCTACCCTTTTTCTTAAGGAATTTCGTTCTATCATAGCAGCCTTTATTATTTCCTCTCTTTCTCTAGCTTGTCCCAATCCTAGCTCCTTAAGTTTCAACTCCTCTTCTCTTAAAGCTTGTATATCCTTAAGTATTTCTTCCTCATCCTCTAGGGTAACATTAGACTCACTAGGCTATGGGGTATAATAAGTGAGATTTGTTGGTTCCCTAAGTTCAAAAGAATGGTGTGGAGTTTTAGTACGAGATCTTCCCCTTGGATTGAACTTGGCATCATTGAGAATAGAGGTACCCCTAGGATATACCCTTCTGGTTGGGGATTCAGATTCCTTATCCTAGAATCTCCACAATTCAACTTCCTTTCATTTTAGAGGATCATGGTTAGGCTGACTAGTTGTAACAGGGGGTTCATTTGTAGCAAGATTTACCTCATCACTAGGGGCATACCATGTTCAAATGTTTCTTCATGAACATTTCACTTAAATTTGTAGATGCATGATCAATATTGTTAGCAAACTTACCTGCTTTAGTGTCCTTTGCTATCCATGACGACTTCTTACTTTGTGGTAGCTCAGACTCCAGCTTCTGCTCAGGATTCTTCTTCATATTGCTTCTAGTTCCTCTCATGGCTTCAAATTTATCTTCACAAATATTCTTCTCTCTTTCTTTGAATATTTAAACTAGCACTGGAACAAGAGAACTTAGAGTTGCCACCCACTATGGGGAAAGGAAAACATATCACACTTTTGAGAATCACTTACAATTTCAAAGAAGACTTTAAAAATACCCTGACAAGAAATAAAAAATAGAGCCAAAACTTGACTCACAAAAACTAGACGTAACCTATGATGAGAATTTGCATGAATTATTCTTTAATCAACAAAGAACAATGAATCTCATTGACTCTGACTATACCTAGTCTGACCTAGAGACATTGGAATAACATTGTCGCCAGTAGAGTCACCAATTTTTTGGTTATTTTTAATGAACCAAACTTGATCTCATTAGTTATCTATGAATATGCCAAATTCAATGGTTAATAACTGTGAGGATTGGCCAACAAACAGGTGAAATGTTGCTAGGATTTCCCTTTGCACATTGGGCTCTGCAAAATTAGGGAGGGTGATCCCTACAAGGTATCTTTAGATATTCTTGTGCCAATTATCATATACATTGTACATAAATAGATAAATTCTCCTTTAATTGCTTAACAGATGGAATTCCTTAAAGATCTGGCTAACCTTCATGGTAACATCATACTTAAGCTTGAGAAAATGTTATTAATTAAGCTTGACATACATTCATATTGAAATTGGAGATTAAAGTTGATTTGAATGTAGTTGCTATGAAAGATATGAGAAACTGTAACATGAAATTACTACAGCCTTATCCTAGGGTAGAGAATTCTAAATTATGTAATTGAAAACACACAACAATATTACTCCTGTCATAATAGAGCCTACCAATAATTCCTTACACCATTGATACCAAAAACTTAACCAAAAATACTTAGTGATCCATACATACATTGGCATAAACCTTCATTCATGTAAACATATATTTAACTCATTCTTTGAATAAGTGTAATAACAATGAACAAACATTCAATGCAATATAAGAAGATGAATAGAAGTAATCTTTGATTTCTTTGTATTCAAAATCTATGTAAAGTACACAAGGGAGAAATTGGCCATGAATATCTTGCCATATATATCCCAAATATGATAGTATTGCTATAAATTCACCATTACAAGACTCAAAAGACTCTTAATTCCTAGAATAGACTCAATTATATTATCTAGACTCGGTTACAAAAATTCTCTGAGATCATTTTGCTAGCAACCCCCATACAATTAGGCTTGAATTCCCTTTTATAAGAACAAGGGAGAAAAACAAGCTTCGGGCCAAATTGTACACATTTCATTTTTTCATTTGACAATCACTTTTACATCAAAGGAAGTTACATTTTCCAAAAATCTAAGGGAGAAATTCACGTAAGACAAAAACCATTTCTCATTTGTTGATGAAGATTCTCTTGCCTTCCAAAAGGCTCTTTAGCTGGTGCAATACATTCTTTCCATGAGCAATGCACTTGTTCCATGTGCTCCAAAACTTGAGGATAAAAAGGCATAAAATAGAGAAAGCAACTCCATGTCTGCATTCCATGTCATCGTATTTGAACTTGAGAGAGTATAATATCTGAACGTTGATATATCTAAGGCCTAATTTGTACTAGTTCTAGGCCATGTATTGTACTTGTCTTACTGAAACCTCTATTGTTGTAGACACAAGACCAAAAGTCCAATCACCACTTCAACTGCAACAACTTATATGTCCAAGATGTCAACATACTTGGATTTCCATTGTGCAAATTCTTCCTCAATAGGCAATCAAACCCCATAATATTATCTACCTATTTCTTGTATGGGCTATATTTGACTACCACTTGATTTGCCTCATTGTCAAATTCTTCAAGGAAGAATCCTATGTGGGTTAATCTATCCATGTTGTTCTTCAACATCTCTACATCTATCCCATCACAGATTAGCTTGGCCTGAGTGAAAATTAATTTATTGTCTTGGTCCTTACATTCTTGTAAATATTTAACTTCACCATTCTCATTTAAAATATCTGGAATCAAGCTGAAGCTCCACTCATCAAACTTCTTCACCAATTCTCTAATTTTTACTTCTAAAGGCTCGATCAACCCTTGGGAATATTTCATCCCATTCAAAAACCTAAGGGTTGGGACAATTTTGGAGCAATTATAAACATCATGTGTTGACCCAATAGCCATATCCCTCAATATTTGTGCTCTAGGGATCCATCAATCCATTAATGGGATAGTGATCTCCTTATCCCTATCAAAATTTCTTATTGCATTAGACATCAAAGAATAGTTAGAATGAATGCTTATCAATCTCCTTTTAATCTCCTTATTTAGGTGTTCAAGAACTACAGTCACAATCTTCAAATTTCTCACATGAATGAGCTCATCTTGCTTCTTACACCTCTCCTCATAACCCTTTAACTTTTCCATTAAGTCCTCCACGGTGACATCCTCATTTTGAGATGCATTTGAAGTATTTGGAGCTGATTGTGCAATTGGAACATCCTCAGAGTCAACAAGCATAGCCTCATCTTGGAATGGAGGTGGTGAAAGAATTGGAGAAGATGAAAAATGATCTTGTGGAGAAGGATGTAAAATTACGGCTTGTGATGTGTTTGGTTGCAAAGACTGGAACTGTTGCGTCCACAAGGCCATTTGTGTTTGAATTTCTACAATCTTTTGTTTACTCAAATTCTACTCTACCACTATGTCATTGTATTTAGTTCTAAATTTATCCCTCTCCTCAATTAGGGACTCAATTGTGACCTTCATAAATTGAGCTACATTTACATTCATTGTAGTTGCTTCAATGGCTTAAGTGTCTGATACTCTCTTTATTATTAGCCCTCCCCTAACTCGTGGAGCTAGTTTTGCAACCTTAGGATTCTTGGTGCTTGGGGACAAGGCCCAAATGCCACTAGTACCTAAAAGTCGATCCATACAAGGCCATTGTGACTTGCTCCCCTGTGTTAAGGATGGGGGCATCATGTCTCCTAACAATGTCAAATGTTATGGTCGATTCCAAGTCCCATTCTGGTAGCAACAAAATACCACTTTTCATGACAAGCTCTCTGCCTTTTGCTCTAGTGATATTCAAGTATTTAGTCCTCATTTTGTCATGAACTTCAACTTCAACACTGTTCAACACTAGTTTGTGGCAATTTAGGTTTTTCACTTGCCTTCTTTTGCACATTCATTGCATATTCATTCTTCATTGCTTTCCATACATATTCTTTAAATGCTTGTGTTTTAACAAACTCATCATCATTCATGAAACTTTCATAAAATTGAACCCTAATATCCTCTAAGCTATTAATCCCACTCAAATTTTCCTTGCTTAGTCTGAGACTCAAAGTCTATGACACCATTTCTCTTTGAGGGGATGACATTACTTGCCTTATTTCATCTTCAATGACAACAATTTCATCATCTGAATCATCAATAGCATAATCAACAAGGTTGGTTGTCTCAACCTTTTTCCTTTTTATTTGTGACTCCTTTGGAGAGGATGGCTCTTTATTTGGTGAATCCAACTCAATTATTAGTGGAGCACATGGATGAGGTGGTGACATTGGTGGAATTTGCTACTATGGAGAGGGTGCTCTTGACTTCTCTGATTGTGCAGTCCAGTTGCAATTGTCAACTGCCTCCTTATTGTGCTCTTCTTCCTTACACATGTGTACCTTTTTGGGGGGCTTTTGAAATGATTCTTCTTCTGTCATGGGGGCTTTCCCCTTATAATTCTTGTCAATAACTACAACTTTACCCATATCTTGCACAATTCTCTCCTCTTTTAAATTTGTAACAACTTTGTTAAAATTTTGAATAACCATCTCCATTTTCAAAATTATATTGTCAATATCTGACAAAGCCTTAAATCAAGGTCTTTAACCCTTCTTGCTTTCTCCAAATTCAAAAAAGCAACCCATTTCCTCATCTTTTCCTCCTAAACTTTGAGGTCAAAAATATTTTTGATGAGATCATCAAGGAAAGAATGGGTATGAACATGCTGCCCTCCCTTGATCATGTCCATGAACCATACCATAAACCCTTCGGTGTCATAGCTCCTATATGCCTGAAGCTTCAAGTCATAGGGATTGAGATAATAGTAAACAATATTTCTCCATCCATTGGCTATCATGAAAAAATCAAAGAACACAATGTATGTAGGGAAGAATGTTTCCTTTCTCTTCTCAAACAAGAACACATCATCAACATTATTGAGCTGCCACATGACCTCAAGAAAACCTATCCTCAATGACACCTCTCTACGAAGTATATGGGGTGTTACCCTTAAGCCATATACCTTGAAAATAGTGCAATCCTTATATGGGATTACATCCCCCCAATTGTGATTGATATTCAATTCAGGCTTCCTTTCTACCGGTCTTAAGAAATCATGTAGCTCTTGTGGGATCCTAGGCACATCCACCTTTAAAAATCTTCTTATTTTAGAGGAAAAAATGTTTTTTGCAACAACAAAATTGGTTTTATGTTTGTGCTTATCAAGCAGTGGAGTCCATGATTGAACTGGCATTTCAATACCATCCTCCTTCCTCTTCAATTCCACATCCTTGCCAAAATAATCAACACCCTTGTATAAAAACATGTGCATAACAAATGAATACAACCAAAACCTAACATCATGTTGTCCACTGTTCAAAGCAACTAAACCCTTATGCATTTCTTCTGATAGGTAAGTAACAAAACCATATAGGGTATTGAAGTTAGGATGTTGAATGTTTGCAACCATATACATTGGTGCAATCAACATGCTTAAGACTGGGTCAAACCCTAGAATCTGACACAAAGAATAGAAGGTCTTCTAGAAGTAGATGACAAAATATTTGATAGGAAGAGGTTCCACTTTAGAAGGTGCCAAAACAATTTTTCCTTTAGCCTTTCCTACCGACACCAGAAAGTGAGCCAACACTGAAACCCTAAAGGTATGTCTTACCTTCCCATATTCTTCCCTCAATTTCTTCTCATCAATTTCCACCATGTCTCTGTTCCATTTGGTGAGCTTAAAAAATTTTGCAATCTCCTCTCTAGTGACCCAAACCATTTCCTATCTCGAATGGGTTTTGACTACCTTAACAAGAGGGTCGTAATTGGCAGCAATGGCTTTTAGGAGATCAATATCCAAGTACATATTTGGGACAACCAATTTGGCCATATCCAATCTCCAGGGGTTGTAGAGTGGAATGTTGGAATTCTTGTTACCAAACCAACCTTGGAAGATTTTCCACCTAGTGTATGGAAATGTAGCATCTTTGATTGTACATTGTTTGTCAACAATGCCAGCTTTAACCCCAGGGCCATAAAACATAGGTTTCCCTTTCACCTTTTCAATTGTTGAGGGTGGTAGTTGCTCAATTAAATCTTGGACCAAGGGTCTTACTTTAGGTTTCAAACTAGAGGCTTGGCCTTTTGGTACAGAAGCTTGGTTTTTGGTGCCATTGCTAATGAACAATTTGACCTAGGCTTGATTGGTTTAAACTACAACTTTACAATTTTAGGGAAAGAATTGATGTAGAACTAACCCAATTCTTTAAAATTGCATAGACTCAATGAACATCAAACCTTAAAAGAAGCCCTACTTAGAATTCAAATAACACCAATTGCAATTGAAAACAAGCTAGGATAAACTCTAGCTCAAGGAATGTGAATTTTAATTATTGGTTCAAATCATAGAAAACCCTAATTTGATGATGCCAAGAAATTGAACAGTGTAGCAACAAATTATGGATGCGTTGGAAATGCTTTTGCAATCGACTCCAAGATTTAAAACAATATTTTATGGCAAATAAAGCTCTCAATTAGGTAGCAAAACATCAACTCCACCATTACTGCTTGCTCATGTGAACTAAAACAACTCAATGATGTACCTCTTAGCAACTTTGAATTTCTACCGTCGATCTCATCTTGATGCGAACTAGCATGTGGCTCAGATGGAGTCTAAGAAGTTTGAAATTTTTCCTCTTTCTGACTCGACATCCACCATCCACCATGTGTGCATCCTTTTCATCAGCTTCATGGCCCCACCACGGTTTACAAGCCACTAGAGGATCCACTTGTTAGCAACCCGCTAGCCCGCTAGAATCTATAGGGTTCAGATCTATAGCCACAGGATAGTGGGTAACAACCCAAATCAACCCAACAACCTTCAACATGCGTTCTCTTTAATCCATTGGCTAGCGTTCATGAAATTATCCTTCCTTCATGATGAATGGTCCATATTAAAACATATGGTGGAGCAATCATGCATGTGCACTTATATCCCTTTATTAGCACGCCCTTTAATCATTCCTTGGTCACCAAAGTATTTCGCTAAATATTTCCATTCCTTTAATAGTTCAACGGATGGTGGGGACGATGCCACGTGGCACTTTCCCACTATCCTTCCATGAACCATGATCTGATAGTGGGTCCCTTGCGGGTTAGCGAGGAATGGTCATGATTCATCTGTCAAAATGCATCATAGCCGTTGAAATCATAACCTTTCATCACTGATGCTTTTGAAGAATGGTAGGATCTACCATAAGGGTGGATAGGTGTCATCCGCTTGCCATCCCTTTGGTTCCTTTTTAAGATTATTTTATTCTTGTAGACTGGTAGGTGACCAATCGAAAAATTTTGGTGGGACCCGACGACCATTGCTTGAACATTTTTAAAGGCACATGCATTTATAAGATGACTTAAAAGGGGGCATTTATTTGGATAGGAATTGAGAACTTATTACCACGAGTCAACTTGAAATTAGAACACATACAAGGGTTTAACACTTAGGATCTTTCAAAGGGTTTTAGGGCACAAACAAAACCCTAGAATAGAGGCAAAACCACAAACCTAAGCCTTGCGACACACCATAGACTAGAAAAGATGGCCAAATTTTGCATTTAAAATTAGTGGAACACAAAAAATTGGAGGGATTCCACCAGACTGTATTTTTTATAATAGTTAAAACATAACCCTTTTACCATTTTTATTTAGTTTGTTTAGAAGTCAATCAAGGAGGTTGAGGTAATGGTTGTGCCAAAAATCTTTTCTCTCTTGAGCCCACCAAAAAACAAGGAATTCAAGTTCTCCTTAGTAATCATTTCTACTCACATGATAGTTTTTATAATTACTAAATATAATCATTGAACAATCATTTTTCCTACAATCTAGCTAATTGGCTAAAGTAATTCTCTAATACATTATTTCTATAATGCAACTATAGATCCTCTACAAAAATTGAACAAGTAATTTTTAGAGACTTTCTTTCTTTGGGTACATTATCATCAATACTAATTAAATTGCTCGGTTTCCAAATATAAGGAAGCCATTGTTACCTTTTTTCTTGTTATAGTTTGATGCAAATAAAAAAAATCTATTTTATTTATCAAAATAATTAGATACATGTCGCCAAACTAATAATATCCACCTTTTAGTAATAGATTTGATATCTAAATTATATTATGGAATTTGACTAGGCTTCATTTGTCCAACCTATCCACGTTGATTGCTCCTATCATTTTGAGAATGATATTTATTAGATATATTCATGGAACTACAATATTTCCCTTACCTGTGATTCTCTCATTTCAAACTTGATGCTAGCCATTTATTCTTTGAGTTCATACTATATATTTTACATAATTTTTCTAACTAGTGTGTTATTCATTTCCTAAAGACCACATCAAATATAACTTCCACATAATCCTTACTTTGAATCCATATCCTCTTTGTTAGGAGTTTTTCTTGGAATGTAGGAATTATTGCCTTGATCTCTATTTTGTGGCCCCATCAGGTTGCTTCATAATTATAGTCAACAATAACTTATTCAAAATATATTAAAAATAGATTAAAAAAAATGAATCTAATTTACTTGGGTCTAGGTCATAGTTAGCTAAAAATAACTCCATAAAGTTCATTCTTGTGAAGCCTTGGGAGTGAATTTATGGAAAACCCTATTTTTTAAATCTCATTTAAATCAATTTCAAATAAACTCAAAATTAGATTATAATAGCTACAATATCTATTTGATCAATCTTTTAAAAATTTAAAAATAACCAATTTGAGAGAGTGTGTGCTTCACAATCTGACCTTTAAAATTGAAAAACAACTTATCTCTTTCCTTCTAGATGTCAATATCATGATATGGTACCACTTGTAATGAAATAACTTGCACAATAAAATGATGCAACAATAATTACTTGGAGATATAATATAAATGCTTATAAATTATTGATAATAATAAGCCACTTCGAGGAGACAAACCTTGAGAATTATAAAGGAAATAGAATTCAAAATATGATGATCAATTAGTACTTACTACCTCCTATGTATACCATTCTCTAACAAAATATTTATAGTATCAAAATTCTCTAATAATATCTTACCATTCTCAACCATTTCTTGTACAAAGCGATAATAAAAATCATCATGCTTAATACAAATATGATACATGGTATTTTAGGCCAATCAAATAACACTCTAGCCATCACATCCAGTTCTAACAGTTCAATAATCAAACCCAATATTTGTACCAAACCTATATAGCCAAAATACTTACTTAGGGGCATGTTTAGTAGCCATACATGTTCTAATTTGGTGGTGGGAAAATAATCCAAGGGTTACAATTTACTCATCCAACTCACTAAACTTCCAAATAGACAAAATACATAGCCACTAGTGGATCATAGATTATCGAAGTCACCTATCCATTATGCATCAATAAATCCTTGTATTCCCAATGTCTTGTCCAAGTCATTAGTCCCATGAAAAACCAAAAAAATAATGTGACATTCCATGAAATATCTAAATACCCTCTCAACAAGAGTTCCATACTTTCTACTTGGATTCAACAAAAACCTACTAAAAATTCCTTCTACTTGAGAAATATCTAGTCTTGTGTAAACCATTATATCCATCAAAAGACTAATATCACTAGCATAAGCCACATTATAAATCCCATCAAAAATAGGTCATTGAATTTAGGAAACACGTCTAAAGTGATGCAGGGGCATCAGGAGCCCCATAGAAAGAATGGTTATTATGTCTTGGTTTTAGGTTGATAGGGTGTTTTTGTAGTCAAATAAGGTTGTAAATGACCATTTTTGCTCATTTGGAACCATTTTGGTGTGTTTAGGGTCTTTTGGTTAAAAGTTGTAAAAGTTACTAAAAGTTGTCAAGCAACTTTTGCAACTTTTTGCAAAAAGTGTAAACTGATGATTTGTTAAGAAAATAACCAAAATACGGTTAGAGGAAAATTTGGAATAGGGTTTTACACACTCAAGAAGGCCTTGTAATCTTGAAGAAGAAAGTTGGAATGTGAAGCTCTCTTTGCACGTTGAATTCCTGTGTTTTCCTACATTTCATTAACTTCTATCACGTTGTACAGGTTCCTGTTGCACTGTACGGATGGAAGGTTTATGTGATGTTTATAGGGAACTCTTACCTTTCATTTTATTTTAGTTTGATTTAAATCCATCAATTTTTGAGAAAGATATGCACATTTTAGTGAAAATTAGGTTAAACCCTACCTAGGGTTCCAAGAAGCACTAAAAATGCATTTACTCGCATTTCCTCAAAAAAATCAAGAAATATTGTACATAACTCTATTTTGATGTATTCTAACTTATTGAAAGAGTGGAGGCTTGGATCTTGCACGTGTGAGGAGAAATCTATTGATAGATGTCGCATTTTGGCTTGTTTCACAGTCAAAATTCCTCTTGGTGATTGCTTTGCCAAAGTCTTGGCACTGCAGCATTGTTTGGAATTTGGGGAAGGTTAAGACAAGTAGAAGACTGATTTCTACATCTAGGAAACCCTTTTGTTTTCCATTTCCATCATGGATTGAAGTCCACATCTTTTTTGCATTTGAGACAGTTGATTGTCCCATGAAATGCTGCCACCTTAAGTTTGTTCCATGTATTTTGAAGTTGCCAAAGCCTTTTGAAAGGTCTGTAGGATCATTTGTCTCACCATTACATGATATACACATTGGTGACATGCTGTTCCACATCATTGAGAGGTCTGCCATTGTTGAAGAAGTTTGCCCCTGTCATAGTTACCCATTGAACCTTAAGAAGATGAACCCATTGTTATGAAATATGGTATCAATCTTATAACCTCTACCCTGCTCTTCATCATAAAGTAATCATAGTCCCAAAAAGAAATGAAATACTCATTGGTTTATAGTCATGCATACTAAACTATTGAGAAAGGTTAGATCCACATACTTTAAATTAACCAAAGCTTTATGTGTACCTAGTCCTTGTTGATCTCCATCCCAAGAATATACTTTGTAGCAACCCAATTACTTCATGTTAATGTGCCAAAAATTTATGTTTTGAGCTCCTTTATTATCTACTTGTTAGTAACAAACAACATATCATCCACATAAAAGATAATGATTAGAATTGTATTATCAATAATCTTAACATAATGGTAACGATTTTTCTCACTCTTAAAAAACCCAAACCTAATGCAAAGGCATCAACCTTCTAGTACCACATCTTGGATGACTGATTTAGATCATACAATGACCATTTCAACATAAAAACTAAATGTTCCTTCCTTTTAATAATAAAACCATCAAGCTTACATATGTAAATATCCTCCTCCAAATCCCCACATGAGAAAGTAGTTTTAACATCCATTTTCTCAATCGTAAAATCATAAGTTAAAACAATTGATAAAAGGAACCTATTAAAAGATAACATAAGAGAAAAATTCACCAAAATAACCCCCTCTCTCTCAAAGTAGCCCTTGAACACTAGTCTATGATTGTAGTACTCTAACAAACCATTTTGATTAAATTTTGTTTGTACAACCATTTATAACCAATGGGATTTCTTCTCTCAGACAAACTAACAAGATCCTAGGTATCACAAATATCCAAGGAAATCATCTCCTCCTACATAGTATAAATTCAAGACTCACTATCCTTCGAAGAGATAACCTCCCAAATAGATCTAGGTTCATTATCAATACTAAAGATAAATACATAATGGAAATATGGTGGTCTATGCTTGTCAACTAGATTCTATTGTCTTATAGATCTTTTCAAGGTAGAAGTAATGGGATCTATTTATTCTTCCTTATGATCATCTTGCACATCATAATTTGAATCCTCAAATGAACCGTCTTCTTCTTCTATATCTTGTAATCTATCTAATTATTATTTCATATTTGCATGATCTTTTTATTTTTTTATTATTCTATAAAATTGCACTATTTTTGTTCTTTCTTTTTCTTTTGGTTTTTTCTTAAATAATCTGTTAGCTATAAAAAAATCACATTATAATGTTTAACATTCTCATTGTAACCAAAATAGATGCATTTCTAAGCTTTTGTATCTGGTTTATATCATTAGATCATTTTTCTTGAGGCACATGAACATAAGCCTCCTAGAGAAATATACTTAAATATGAAATTAAAGGTTTCTTACATATCCAAACTTCATAAGAATTTTTATCAACAAGAACTAAACTTGGCAATAAAAAAATCAAATAACAAGTAATAATTACCATCTATACTCAAAAGCATTGATCTAGTTGTGTACCACATATCATACTTCTAGCTCTTTTCTTTAAGTTTTGGTTCCTTCTTTTTACTACCCTATTTTTAGGAACTATAAATTTTATTCTTATAATGAATAATACTTATAAAAATCATCAAGTTCACTAGACTAATATTCACCACCATTGTAAAATTTCAATAAATTCATCTATTTGTACCTCCATTCATCTTTAAGTTGTGAATGTTTTTGTCTTGTGTTTTATTTTTGGAATGATACAAAGTGTTGAGACATTTAGGTCTCTTTCATGTTGACCCAAAAGATTAAATATCTTGTTTTAATTTATCTTTCCTCCATTGTGTTTGTGGTTTCACAAGTATTTGAGGAATGATGCTGATTTTGAGCATAATCATATTATATATTATCTATGCCATATACTAACCCTGGATCTGTGGATCCCTTGTGTACTATTTCTATCTTGTAATGTGGATTTTTTTGGGGCAACCCCTTGTGATGAGTTAGATTTGTTGGGAGCATATCATTAGAATAAGGTTTTCCAATAAACTCTCATGTTGCATATATTATTTTATTCTACCGTAAAGGAAATTACTCTTGATTGGTGTTAGAAATAACTTTAAGGTGGGGTCATGCATTCCATTATACGCTTCAATTTGTTCACACTCATTGAGCTTGGTGATTGTTTTTGGCATATTCATCATTTTTAGCACCTTATTATAATTATTGGGACTATAATTCTTGGTATGATTGACATGAGAACACACCTAGTAAATATCAGACTTCACTAGCCCTTGTGTGTTTTTCATTTGCTACTATTGGAAAAACTCACCTAGTGAATATCAAACTTCACTAGCCTATATTTCAATATTTTTTGGATTTTGTGAACCTTTCAGTTTGCTAATGGAGAAAGTTATTGAAGATGAAATTATTCATTGATTACCTCAAATCACAGGTTTGTATAATTTTTAAATCATTTTGTTCACTGAATAACTTGATTGTGATAGCCAATATCTACCAAAGAAAAAAGAATAGAATCTCAAGAGTTTCAAAGTTTGCAAAGAGTGAATTCATAAAAAAGAGGGTTTGTTGAATACATTTTCCATTGATCATTTAAAACTAAAACTCGCATAGTGAAGTTGATTCAATAATTATGCTAACTTAAGTGCCCTAGTATTCAAGTATTTATATCTAAGTCTTGAGAGTTATATTCATTCTATCTCGAGGTCAAAACTGCTAACAAGAAACAAAGTGCTCACTGTGACAATTACAGTTAAAGTAATCAACTTGAGCTCACTTTTTCACTAGCTATAGGGACTAAAGGTTTGTTCTTTTAGTCTCTCCCTTTGATTTGAGCATTGTGGTGAAAAAATTATCCCTGTCATCTATTGGAGTTTTAATGAATTCTATGCATTTTATGCATCAAAATTTCCTAGGAAATGTAGTTTTTCCATTGACACATAAATTCCTATTGGAAGTCATTGATCACTCAATCTTTTTTTTGGTCAGTAAACACTGCAAGGGGCAATACCCTATATTGATTTTCAAAAAAATTATAGTAGATGTAGTATGAAAATATGGCAAGACTTTTCTGTAACATTGACCACCAGATCTTCGTGTTTGCAGTACCCATATAAATGCCAAAAAATGGTTGCCATAATAGTTGCAGGCAGACCATCAAAAAACCAAAAAGCCTTGGTAAAATACTCCACACCCAGGACTGACACATAGCCTAACATTCATAACCTAGGGAAAAAAACATTACAATGCACATATATTCAAGACCCATTCTGAAATGTTTCCAAACCTCAGAGACCTTCCTCATCATCCATGTCTTCATAGTGCTTCAGGTACGCCTTGAAGCTAGCAATTGTGGGGCAGTCGGGGCCACATTTCCTATGAGTCAGGTCTTTAGCTTTCTCTTCTGGGTCCCATTGGTCATTTTCCTGCCATTCCTCGCCGTCACCTAGGCCCCAATCCTAATCATCATCAGTGTCAAAATCATCCTTCAGCTCCTCATCCTCAACATACCTTCTAACCCAACCCCTTGGTAGATTTGTTGTAAGCTTTGCAGCCCTGAGAAGGAAGAAGATGCTCTTGTCCCTTTCTGCCTAGAGTTTCTCAAAGCCTTCAGGGTCTATTGTGCGAATCAACAGAAATTTCATGACCTTGCGGCCCCTCACACACAACATGTAATAGTTTTGTGGCATGGGAATGTTCATGTCATCATCCACATTATCCAGCGCCGCGTCTATCTCACCCAGCCAAGTATGAACAAAATTCATCTGGATCAGTTTCTTACCTAAAGCTTTGGAAATGCCCATGTGAAGAAGAACTGCAAGGAACATTGTCGGAACCTCTATGTTGGCACGTGCTCTATGATATGCACTCAGGAATTCTAGACCCAACACATGCTTAGTGGCCACCAGAATGAGTGGATGAGAGGAGTGGAGAAGTCCCTGCAGCTGTTTATCTGTGATTTCCCCACGGAAAGCTTGCATTGTCTTGTTTGTTTCTAAGGACAATGGCGTCTCCATGGCTTTCTGTTCTTCCCACCTTCCAAAAATTTCTACTCAATACTCGTTTGGATCCTTTGTGATGCAGAGGAAGCTATTAGTGGTTTTAAAGCAACTTGCATACTAGCATATAAATGCTAATGTACCTGGCGCCGCCAACCACCGTGTCGAATGCAACATAAAAAATGAGGAGTACTCAAAGCCCAGGTGTGAATTAATGAGAAAGTCAGTGATCATATGAAGGAATCATTTTCATTTTTTATCTTTTTGGATAATGATTGCAGTGACATCACAATGCTTGATGGGGATGATGTAGGAGTGTCCTCACCTTCCAAAGTTTAAAGGCCGCCAAAGTAACATCCGGTGTTGGAATATTATCCTAGTTAGATGTTCTATTTCCTAGCTGGCCTAAGTCGAGGCTACTTTTTCCAACTCATCTACTTCAGAGTTTCCTTCTCTATATATATGGCTAACTTTGAAGGCTGTAAAGCTGACAGAAAAATCTTTTATTTGTTGAAGCAAATGGTTTAATTTCCAATTTGGTGTGGATCCTTTACATATTGCATTGATCATAATAAGGGAGTAGCCTTCCAAATGGATCTAGCTAAAATTTAAGTCCCTTCCTAGCTACAAACCAATTGTTGCTGCTCTGAATTCTGCCTCATTGTTTGTGCATCTACCCAAAGAGAATGATTTCACTACTAACACCTTTCCCTCAGAGTTCTATGCTACACATCCAAGCCCTCTCGGGCCAGGTTTTCCTTGAGCAGCGCCATCAAAATTGATTTTTAGCCAGCCAGGATCAGGGGTTTTCCATGTAGTTGCCTCTCTTGCTGCTTTTTTGGATTGAAGGGAGTTGTTTCTGCATAGGGATGGGGGTTTAAGACCCGGGAAGCGTTTGATCAGAGAGTCATCCCAACTAGTGAAGATTTTATGTTTGGTTTCCTTGCGCCTAGTAGCCTCATTAACCAGTTCTACTATTTCTCTTTCAATCTTGTCCCATAATCTGTCCTTTTTCAATTCCTATCGTGCTATTGCTAATTCCTTGGCCTTGTATCCTAACTTCACTTTATAGGTTCCATCAGATGATCCACACCACCTGATCTGGTCTTTCCCATTAGATGGGACAAAAAACCTATCTTTGAGGATTTTGGACAATGTTTCCTTCTGAGAGTGAGGGGCATTGAGGTTCTAAAGATCATGCCAAACCCAGCTTACACTTCCAAGGTGATTGGTTTTTATACCATAATTGGCCACCTTGTTACCCCATAATCTGGTTGTTTCCTCTTTTATCTCCTCCAGGCCCTGAGTGTCACAAATTGGAGCCTTCCCACCCCAAGAATCATGCCAAAAGGAGGCACTCAAACCATCCTAGATTTCCCAAGTGACATGATCAGATATAATGTCCCTACATTCTAGAATGAAATTCCATATAGCAGAGCCTCTCGGTGGATTCAATACTATGAGGATTCTATTTGGATCCTCTGAGTCAAGATACTTCCTTGTCAAAACTCTAACCCATTTATGATTTCCTTTAGTATGGATGATCCAAACAAATTTGGCACCCATGGTCTGATTCATAAGGGGTAGTTGATGTAGGCCAGCTCCACCAGCTTTCTTGGGGAGACAAATCTTGTCCCAAGCTAGCAGAGGGAGTTTATTGTGCTCCCCCACACCACTCCAAAAGAATCTCCTAAAGATTGTGTGAGAGCATCTTCAGTAGCTTTAGGAAGCTTGAGACATGACATCGAATAGACTAGAATTACTGACAAAACCGATTTAACTAGCAAGAGTCTACCTGCTGATGAGAGCCATTTACCTTTCCAAGTGCTCAACTTGTTCTTGCAACTACTAATTAGATTATCCCAATAACATTTTTTTGTTGATGCCTGGGAACAGTGGAATCCCCAAATAGCATCCTGGTAGGGAGGCAATTTTTAGGTTTAGGGTCCTTGCAATATCCTTTTGAAGACTTGGTTGAGTATTTAGGAAGAAAATCTCTGATTTGTCCTGGTTGATGCTTTTCCCTGATGCTTTGTAATAGGAATCTAGGAAATTTTTGATCAATATTGCTTCTGTCCTACTTGCTTCACCCATTAGGACTGTGTCATCTGCAAACTTTAAGTGGGTTGAAGGTTCCATTCCATTTTCTACATGTATTCCTTTCCATTTAATCTCCTCTCTTAACCTTTGGATCCCCCTCCCCAACACTTCTGCCATGATTATGAACATAAACAGGGATAATGGATCTCCTTGCCTAAGACCCCTAGATGAGGAGAAGAAGCCATTTGATGTGCCATTGACTAGAACTGAGAACTTTAGGGTGGAGATGCAATTGCTAACCCAATTTATCCAGTTTGGGCTAAACCCAAATCTACCTAATACTTCCAAAAGAAAGCTCTTGGCTACCATATCATATGCCTTGAGAATGTCTAGTTTTAGGAGCATGCATGCCTCCTTGTTTTTCCTAGCTGTGTGTATTGTTTCATGTGCTATAATGATTCCTTCCACTATGGATCTGCCAAGAGCAAAGCCACTTTGTTCCTCAGAGATAACTTCCTTAAGCACTCTCTTGAGTCTATTAGCAATTATCTTTGTTACTACTTTGTACGCCGTATTACATAGGGCAATAGGTCAAAAATCACTCATTGATTGAGGGGATTGCTTTTTAGGGATTAATGCCAGGAAGGTATGATTTATAGCCCCTAGCATCGTCATCTTCCTTCTGGATTCTTCCACAGTTGCTCCAAGATCTTCACCAACTATATCCCAGAAGTGTTGGAAGAAACCCGTAGGGAAACCATCTAGACCTGGAGCCTTATTTGGGTTCATTTGAAAAACTGCTTCTTTGACCTCTGCTAGGGGAATTTTTCGATAGAGAGCTTTGTTTTGGGATTTTGTAATGATGGGTGGGATTACATCTAGCAGGTAATCCCTGTCACTCCTATTGACCAGAGTCTCTTTTTTTAGCAAGGATTCAAAGAAACAAACCGCCTCCTTGTTAACTTCTATAGTTGATTGAGTTGTATCACCATTGGCTTTTTTGATTTGTAGAATCCTCTTTCTGTTGTTATTTGCCATTGTTGATTTGTGAAAAAAAATTGTGTTTTTGTCCCCTTCATTGAGCCAGGATTCCCTTGATTTTTGGTGCCAATAACATTCTTCCCTCTTTAAAATTTTAGCTAATTCTCCTTTCATAATTTTTTCATTCTCGAAATCTATAGCATCCATGCCTCTGTCAATCACATGCTCATTGAGAGATCGGATATATTGTTCTATTCTGGCTTTCTCCTGGAAGATGTTTTTGAAGTGGCTTCTATTCCACTCTTTCAACTTCACTTTTATATAACTTAGCTTTTTGCTTATTTTGAGAAGATCTATTACCCTGTTGAGATTTACTTCATTCCGCCAAGTCTTAACTAGATCTGGAAGATTGTTATCTCTTAGCCACATATATTCAAATTTGAATGAGCTTCCCTTTGGAGCTTCCACAGGGCCAAAGGAAAGTTGGACTAGGAAATGGTCCAAACCAATGAAGGGAAGGATTAGTGCCTCATGTGATCCCTCTAGCTCCCCCCAGTCCCCCCACAACAGAAATCTATCAAGTTTTTCTATGATATTAGTGAAACCTTTCCTCCTATTGGACCAGGTACATATTCCATTTGTTGCCTATATATCCAAGAGGGTGTTATTGTCCAAGAACTCTTGAAAGTCTCTTTGGACAGCCGTAGTTCTTCCTAACCCCCGTTGTTTCTCTGTGTTGTTTAGTGTGGCATTGAAATCCCCTGTTATGATCCCTATCTCTGATCTTTTGCCTTCTACTATTCTAGAAATGTTGTCCCAAAGTCTCTTTTTTCCTTCAATGGGAACTGGGCCATAGACATTAATGTAGAAGAAAGATAGGTTTCTTCTGATGTCTTTGAGTCTAATTGAATGCCAATTCTCAGCTTCTGCCTCTACTACTCCTATCATTGTGAAGGGATTCCATATAACCCCCAGACCCCCAGAAGCCCCTGAGGCCTCCAAAAGTTGACCCTTCCATTGTTTCCATCTATCCAACCTCCTGCTACCTTCTTCCTTGCTCCACTTTGTTTCTTGCAATAACACCACATCTACATTTGATTGGTCAATTTGGCGCTTGACCATGCACCATTTATCAGGGGCATTAACTCCCTTGACATTCCAGGTAATGATCCTCATTTTGTCGAGGTAAGGATGCCCTCCTTCCCTAGTATTAGTTTCTTTTGCCCAAAGGCATTACCAGCCAGCACTAACTTTGCCTTGTTTGATTTCCTTCCCCTGCTTGATTTTAGCTTGATGTTAGGATATTTCAATTTTGATTCTAACTGTTACAACTGTCTCAGTTCCAGTAATTCTCCTTCTTCTGCCTCCTCCCATAGCTCCCCTGCCTCATCTGATAATTGATCCTCATCCTCTTCATCAGATTGTTGGCTCCCATCTACTTCTTTCGTCTAAGGAATAATAGAACTTGCTAGCACAATTTGTGAGGTCGTTTGAGTTGAAAGAACCAATGGGGGAAGGGAATGCCCACTTTCAACACTACTGAAAGATAATTCCTTCAACTCGTGTTGGATTGCTTTCTGAAGAATATGGGTGTCATCCATGAGTGCAATGAGGGCTTGTTTAGCTTGGATATTTTCTTTCTGAGGGTTTCCGACCTCCACATCTGGGAGACTTAGTCAATCCACCGAAGGGACATCCTTTTCACCTCTAGTTGGCATGGCTGATCCTAGGATAGACTTATCCTCCACATTAGAATGCAATGGGTGGACATTCACATAATCTTTTTGTATGGTATTATAGGCATTGTCTGTTATTGGCTTATTTGATGTGCTTTCTTGAAGTGGCTTCCTAAAGAGGAAATTTTTTGACCTTGAACCCTCCCAGACTTCAATTTCTTGCTGCCAACTTCCATATTTTGTTAGTATCTCAAGTGTTTTATATATCCCCACTCCCACATCTATTTCGACCAAAACACAAGGTTCTGATCTGCCTATTCCATTAATGAAGTCTTCATTTACCCCAATATAGACTCCTAGGGCATCACCCAATTTTATCATAGCTTTAAGGTTCCAAAATTCTGTTGGTAGGTCAACTAACTTAATCCAAGTCAGAATTTGGGTCACTTGGTGATTCCATGGATCAAAGTTGGCTTGCTAATTTGTCCAGTAAAACTAGTGTCCATACATAAACAGAGGGCCCCCTTCTAGGATTTCCAATTTCAGGTTTAAATCTATACATTCTATCAAAAAGAAGGAATTTGGGAGAGGAGTAACACTTACTCGATCTGGGTATTTGTTCATCCACTGGGCCTTGATCTCTTTAGTCGAACTAGTTGGACCAATCCATTTAGCAAAAAGGGCATGGTCTGAAAGCCTCACTACCCTTTTCTCTATTAGTTATGTTGGAATTTGGAATAGTTTGTGACCTGTAGGCCCCATTTTTCGTGTCCTAGAATGTTCGGGATTGATAGTCTTTGCAATTTAATTTTCTGCGTAGAAGATCACAATCTCTCTTATTCATTCTTCTTCCAAATTCAAACTCCTCATCCACAAGTTGAGGCGTCTTGGCGAAGGTGGTTTGCTTAGGGTTGATTGAGTTTTCTTCTGCCATACTTTGTTGTTGCGGTTCTATAGATGACCTCCAATTGATTTCCATTTGGCGGTTGGCTGTTTGCCATTTGTGTCCTCTTCTCGGAACCACCCACGCCTACTCCTGTGGTCTAATTTTTCTGCCAAGTTCCAATTGATGCCTAGAGGGATTTGATTTTGTTCTGGTGGCCGATCCTGCCCGTGCCGACACTAGCTCTGCTTGTATTGAGGAAGGAATTTTTTGACCCAACCACCATTTTCAAAGACCCACTGTGGCATATGTTCTGACTTCTGTGATTTTGCTGCATTGCCCGCCTTTCCAAATGGCTCAGCTCCTTCCACCAGATCTGAATCACCCTAGCGCCTACGCTGACTGACTGTAAATTTTCGCTCCTCCTCACTTGTCCGTGCCATAATCCCATTGATCACTCAATCTTGTAGTTATCAGTGTGTGCCAAAATGAAATACAAATATCTGGAGCTTGATGTGGCATTCACGATTTAAAATTACCTAGCAAGAATTAAAGATACAAAGTTAGGGCATATAGACTTGTGGGATTGTTGGGAGGGAATGAACACAAATCCCAAGTCACCCATGGTAGAGAAAACCTTCACAAGCAGGCTTTCACATGTAGGAATTTTTTTGATAGCAGCTCAATGCTTTGATTTTATTTTGGCATGTATAAAATTATCATGTAGATACTAGAGGAGTGAGAAAGTCAAACAAAACTATAGAAGTAAAACTAGATGTTGATTCTATGGGAAACATGCTCAAATTAGTGATACAAGAGTAGTTTGTAGTGTTTGCAGAAATGGGATGAAATTATTACCAAGATAAAAAGGATTGGTTCCTTCCAAGTATCACCAAATACAAGTTGTTGAAAGAAAAAAAGGGGAAATCATAAATTCTTAAGACATTATAGAGGGAACACTTTAAATATGATATATCAGACATGATTACACTACTTCACACAGTAGTGGGAAGTGAAGACTCAAGCACTTTTGAGAGATGAATGTGTCAATTAATAATGGTCATTTTTAACGAGTCACAATACATAGATTGAGAAAAATTGATTAGTGATCACATGCATAACCAATTTATGATTTTTTAAAAGACACCAATTCCATATATGCTCATATGTGTTCTATGCTATAGTAGATACTTAGATAGTGTGACTAGGGTTGGAGGGTAAAAACACAAATTTTTGTCACACTTCTGACCAACTTATCAACATAAGTGAATTTAAGTATTTCTAACTAGGAAACAATTTTGGTCAAACATATGATCTACTTAGATTCATTGTAGCTAAGTTATATATGATGACCACTTTTCCAAATAAAAGTGTTCACTAAATGCATATGTAGCACAACTTTGAGGCCAATTTACCAAAATAAAAATAGAAAAATTGATGTTCCAACAACTCCTCATGTAAATATTTTTTTTAAATATAAAAATACCCTTTTGTAGATCTATAAGTTTAGTTATTAAATATACAAAGTTTTTAATATTTAAATTATATATTTTTTATTTCTACTAAAAGTAGGTTATCAACACCAAAAAATGAGGTTGATTATCTTATCAAGAAAAATAATAAAAGTTATAAAAAAAAATTGAACAAAATATGGTGCATTAGATAGAATATTTTATTCCAAGATGGTATTAATCTTTCTATTTTGGATAAATAGTTAAGACAAAAGGTGACATCCCATAAGAACAATTATGTTTTCAATACATGCACATTTTAATATTTATTTAAAAATATGTATTTATAAAATTGGGAAAAATAAATCCATGCACTAAAGTTTTAACTTTTAAATACACACAAAAAGTTGAAGGAAAAAAAAAAATACTATATAGAGAGTGACGTATCATTTAACTTCATTTTTTAATATTTTATCAACAATTAAATTATAGTGTCCATTTTACAAAAAAAAACTATATTCAAATAATTTTTTAATTTATTTTTAAAATACAAGCATAAAATACACTAAAAAATTATTATTTTGTTAGTTTACATCATTTCAAAATTTAAAACATATATGTCACTTTTTAGTGATTCAAGTAAAAAAATTGGATCAATGTTGGTCGATTCGTATGATACAACTTTGTGCTATTACCTTGGATACTTATAGAGTTCTCACAAATAACACCCAAGTTTATAATTAGTATCCTCAAATTCAAGATGAATGTGGAAATGAAAATTACAAAATGGTGAATGGTAATCTAAAAGTGAGGGTTTCTCAAGAGGTGGCATAATTGATTATGCAATTTGGTAGTTTCTTTATCTAATTTGATAAATTTACATATATCAAAATTAGAGGACTTGAAAGCACTCCATATAAATTGCCAAGGTATGTAAGTGACTGTATCATACTCTTAGAGGTCTCTAGGAAAATGGCTCGTATAAGTAAGAGGTGCCATGATCATAAGAGAAAGGGATATACCCTCCCCGTGTAATTAACTCTTAAGAAAAAAGATATTGAAGAGTCAATGTGAAGGGTATAGTAAGAAAACAAGAAAAAATTTGGAGGTGAAAAAGGAACCCAGAGTTGATTCCACTAAAATTCATGGAGCTGATGAAGACCAACAATAAATAAGTAAATATGTTTCTTATAGTTCCTTACCCCAAAATGTATCTCTTTCATAGTTACCAATTATTCAAGGTAAACATTGCTCTTCTCAATAGCAATAATTTCATCATATTATTTCAAATTTTGTGCCATATAACCCCATGCCATCTGATATGATCGGCATTCAATCTATCTTACTACCATCAACATGGTTGAGAGAAGTAGTTGGAAAGAAAATAAAATATACATGATTGATTAATCTAGGTTTTGATGCTATAACTAAACTGCTTCAAATTGACAATCAGTGTAAAAATGTTGAAAGGAGGTCTAGAATAATGGAATCTAGTTTTGGACATTAATTTGTGGAAATCGCAAAGCCGATGAATGAAGAAAAAGAGGTCATTGACTTAGGATCTCCCACAATGGAAGGTGATATTCATAATGAAAAATGTTTGTTGATATCTTAGCCAAAAGATTGAAAGAAAAAGAAAAGGAGAGAAGTATATTAGAAGAACACGTGGGTTTTTTAACTTCCGACATAGTAATTGTTGAAATTAACTCTTAGCCTCTCAATACCTCGCTTGAAAGTCCTATGAAGTTCCCCTTTAAAGAAATTAGTTCTAAGGTTATGGATCAAATTAATAGGTGCATAGCTATAGGCCAAGCAGTAGAGACTTGGGTAGAAAAGTTGATTACTAAAGCTCCACTATATATCAATGAAGTGGTGGTATTATATGTAAACATTCTAGTCAAAGAAGATAAAAGTGGATTTCAACCTTTAGGATGCATAGAAAGAGGATACCTTGCTCATAGTTATAATAAAATACTTGCAAGAGATTTTTTTGTTTTTTAAAATAAAAGTGGACAAGTCACTATAATATATTAAATTATATAAAATATATACATAATCCTAGTTCAGTGGGCATACCGGCAGGAAAGAACTAGGAAGAAAACCTCCGGTTATAGTCCAAACGATACAAAAGTTTCATTCAAGTTATTATAATCAATTACAAAAATTATCCCATATATAGGGAATTGATAATCAGATTTTCATAAAAAACTAACTATAGTACGGCCACCTTAGCCCAACTGAAAACCCACTACATGATTGATGCAAAATGAGGTATGATTTTCAAACATGTGCATTGCAAACGTCTGCCAAAAAACTGTATCAAAAACATTTTAACTGCCCGGATTTTTAGCTACTCTTCCATTTGCTCTGCACAGCAGATGTTTTGCTACTCTTCCATTCGCTTTGCACAGGTTGAATTCTGGTCCTGCACTGCAACTTGCTCATCCTGCTGCTCAGTTTTATTGGGAAGAGACATCTCTCTACTTTAATATTTAAAAATGACATAACAAAATTAGAAGAGAATGAAATAGCTAAGTGGTTAGGTGTTGCTGAGTGAAAATTTTTGATAAGTAAAATATACTTAACTGAGTTGAATAAAATAGTGGAGATTTATAACTCAATACCGTTAGACCTCAAAGATAATTTTCTAAGCTCGAATGTTAATATTCTCAATAAGACTGAAGCGAACCTTGATAACATTGAGGTCACAAAAAGGGAGTTCACAAGACATATTGCTGAAGAACTAACCAATAGAAATACTATTGATAGGGATAAAATGGAAGGGCTACGCAATCTATCATCTTTCCTCATTACCTTCAGAAAGGAGATAGTTGATTTTCAGAAGAAAGATGAAGATGCAGGTAATACTATTGCCTGGTGGAAGAACCACTTGAGCAACCCTATAATTCCCATTGATTCCTCCCAGACTAAATTTCTAGTTGAAGATGAAAATGAGACTCGGGAAAGATGACAAAGATGATAATGAAGGGAATTTCGTAGTTTAAAATTTTCTTTTCCAGTGGATAGTTTTTTGGTTATAAAACAAATATTATTTTCATTCATTGTGATATAAAGTTGTTTTATTTCTTATTTCAAGAAATGGTTACATTTTTGTATCCACATATAGGCTATCGAGAGAGGCAAGAAGGATCTTTTGGCCATATAAGTTGGCAACTGATCAACATTTTGAAAGAGGTTTTATAATTTCGGGGTTTTTAAATATTTTTGAACAGATTAAATTTGTACAAAATATAGGAAACTTTGAGCTCTATTTTGGAAGATTAATACAAAAAAATAGTGAACTTTCAGTCACGATTTTATGGAATTATATGTTCTTATATGTTGATTATGTGATTGTTTATCTTCCCCCAAAAAAAAATATTATGTGTGAAATATTGATAACTCTTATCTATGTGATTGTTTACCATTCAAATATTTATTTTCTTATGATAAGGAAGTTTGGGTGGTGATTTTAAATGTTTAGTTTGAGATTCCTTGTATTAATTAATTAGTTGTGAGACTTTGTGCTCATATTAGATCCAATTTGATTTTCATAAAATTCCTTTCTTACTTTTAGGTTAAAATCATACCCAATTTTTATTTTAAAAAGTTATCATAGAAGGGAGTTGCGCCCCTATTCAAACATAGAAGAAGCTTGTTTGTCTAATTGCAACCTATCAAACTATTAGTATGTTTTGTCACTTTTTTGTTGACTACTTGTTTTACTCTAACATATATATTTATAGTAGCTCACAATAAATTAAAAATGGGGGCAAAATGAAATGGTGTAAATACATACCTTATTATTTCCCATTTATTCTAGGCTTACTTTGACCCATTTGTCCCTAGTGCAATGACTAGTGTGAAAAATCATATTTTATTGATAGCAAATAATATAATTCTAACATGATTCTGTCATCACACATCCAAAGGATCTAGATCCAATTTTCATTCTCAAGGTTCCATCACACTCCATCAATCCTGATAGTAGATAAATGAACCTTATTTAAATATGTGTACAGATTTAACCCCTAAACTTATAAAAAAACCTTTAAATACAACTAATGCATCACCATTCTAACTAGTTATTAAATGAGATAAATAAAGCATAAATATTTCAAGTAGCATGCCAGGATGTTTTATAAAAGGATAAATCCTAATTAATTATTACGACCTAGAAATTAAGAGGAATCATTAAACATATCTAGAACTAAGAATCTATGGACAACAAAGGTCATTATCATGTGACATCAATAATGTATTAGCACTCTAGGAAAATTGCACAATTACTAGTTAGCTGTCATCATGATTTCATATTTTTGACTTAGTTACTAAAGTTTGACATGTGGATAACGATCCTAGCTTAGCAAACTCCTAGACAATGTACATCAACACCACCCCTTTTTAGACTCAAGTTGTAGACATCAAAATAAATAAATTCTAAATAAAAATGATCAAATTTTAAATTCACAAAAAAAGTTTTAATTTGTGGGGGAGGACGTCAATTTCATAGTTCTAAAAGTGGACCACAATAGTAAATATTATATTTTTAGTTTTGAAATAATTGTTTAAAAAATTTAAATTTCTAACACTTTGACAATTCAATTGAAACCATAAATTTCACAATTAAACACATCAAACTTAAAAATAAATATCATAATTATATTAATTTAAATTCCAAACATTATTTAAATAATATAATTTATATCAATTTTTTATCTTAAATTAAATTACTTATAAATTAATTTATTATTTATATGCACGAAGCATGTTATTTTCCCTTATAATAATGCACAATAATATTATACCTTTGTTGATTGAATTTCATGTAACCCAACTCGCAACATTTGTTCTAGTTTTTGCATCTCTTCTATGGTTAGCCCTTGAAGGCCTTCCCCATGCATATGCCTATAAAATAAAGAACAAATCCTTTGTTAAAAAAAACTATTTACTCACAATAAATAGTAGCTAATTTCAAATAACATGTATTTATATTTTACCTCAAATTATTGTTGATGTTTTCTCTTTCTTGTTTTATCCTTCCCAAATTTGTATTATCAAGCTGCAAGTATTTTAAAAAAACATTAGAAAAATGTTTAAGCCTAATAAACATTTAAACTTTATATAAAATGTTAAATTTTCATTTCTATTATACCATATTGAGATTTTGTTTACAATGATCAATTTAAAAGATTCTCCCTTTGCACCTAATCTACTATTGCTTGGTACTATTGAGATAAGGTACATATAGATAAACAATATAGTATATAGAGATCATATTTTGGAAGGGATTATCTACTGTTTGAAAATATACATAAAAAAAGATATATGAATATACATTTTAGGTATCAAAGTAATTGCATAATAATTTTGAAAGAATATAAAATGTGGAACTTTGTTGTGGAATATATTCATGCAAACTAGTGGTAGTTTTTATATGAGATTAAGATTACCACCTCTTTGTAGAGGTATATGCAAGAATTTTATCCCAACTCTAGAAGTTACACAAGTGGTTTACCACACCTACATAGGCGTGCCAGGTCATATGCCAAGAAGGTTTATGATTCTTTGTCTAGGTATTTGTGTGCTTATATTTGTGTAAGCAACTCCTTAAGTGACTAATTCCATAATGTTGCTATGTAAATAAATCATCCTTTGAGTATTTATATATGTGGTTTCTATTGTTGTGATATTTTTTTTCCCTATGCCATGATGTAAGATCTCCTCAATGTTAATGAAAGGGTTTATCTATGTTTAGAGGTCAATACTTGCTTTAGATGTTACTCTAGGCCTTATGTATTAGGTTACCAATTCTTGATTATAGTTAATGATTAAATTTGAACTTATAAGGATAACATACCTATTGTTATTCTTAGTGTATGGATAAAATATGATATATACTCCACATAAACCAGGGATTCTGATGACCTATGACATCATTTTTAATAATAATTTAGGACATCTATTTGTGATGTGGGAAAAATGGACCTAGGGTCTAAATCACACTTTCTCCTACATCACATTAAAGAGAGGAACTTAAATTGATCACATACACCCACTTGGATACTAACCTCAATGGAAGAGCTAGAATGGTGGATTAGAGTTTTGGTTCTTCTTTTGGAAAGGGGTTTTGATATTGATGTTGATTAAGGATTATCTTGATTAGGTTATGCAAATGTATGTCTAGGTCAACTATCAAGCTATAACAAATAGATGTGAATACATAAAATTGTAGAACTCAAAGACATAAAAGGATAACAAAACATTAGAGTGCATAGATAAAGGAACTTGGCATGTAAATTAGGGTTCTGAATGCTTGGACAAGGGAACTATCATTGTAGTCTGATAATGTAGATCTCAAGAATCAGTGAACAAATCTCAAAGGGTCCTAGCCTGTAGGTTCTTCCTTCAAGGTCTCATCCTTAAAAATTTGTTTGTTGATGATTAATTCCACTTGTCCTAATTTATTGAAGTAGGAAGCTTGAATGCTTGATCTTATAATTAGAGCTTCAATCTTTTCCCAAAATCCACTTCATATCTATCGCTTACATAGAAGAGAGGGGAGAAAGGGTTGTGTTGTATAGAGGCTTGTCTAAGTCAAACCCCATTTTGGTGTTTCCACCTCCACAATGGCTATAATGACATAAAGAGTGTTTACCCTTGGTCGGGCAAAGGAAAAATGGATAAAACAAGTGATAAATTGACAAGTGTTGCAACTTACCACTCATTTGCTTTCCTTGATGGACTAAAGTCATGGGTTACTTGATTGAAGGTCTAACAAGTGTTAGTACTCACAAAAAAATTCTTGACTGGTAAACTCACATATAAACTTAATGCATCACAAATATGAATCTTGACTGGTAGTAAGTGTTGAAAATTCTTCTTATTCTACTCTTGATTGCTTTTTAGGATCCTCAATTGCTTAATCATTTCATTAGGATTTCAAAAGGTGAAAAATACTTTAATTTATATGCATTTCTTCATTTCCCACAAAATTAGTTATCAAAAGCCGACAAATAAATTTATATTTGTAAATAATTGAAAGGCTAACAATGACAATCAAAATTGAGCCAAAATAGGTTAGACGATGGTGATAACTGCATCATACAAACCTATTTTGGGATTTTGTTATTGTTTAATGATTATTAATTTTTTTTCCCAAAAAAACCACAAATTAAAAAGTTTAAGAGTATAATTAGGTCCAAGCATATAGGGGGGAGCTAAACATAGTGTGAAATTGTCAAGGGTGATAATTTATGATGTTACACTTGTCCCCCACTTTAGTGAGAGTATTAACTTACACTCACTCTCACACTAAAGTAAGGGTGAGCGAAGAAGGGTTCTTCTATCAAAAAATTGGAGTGGTAGAATAACACAATCTAGGGGATGCTCTAGTCCCCAGGCTCAAGATCCTACGAAACAATAATATAAAGAAAAAAGAACACACATATATATGAGGTACAATATATCATGACAAACATGAAGCATACACAATGAGGACACAAAGCTAGCATAATGCAAAACAAATATAATGCAAACAAAATGAAAGGATGATGCAAACACAATGTGAAAACGATGCAAACATGAAAAGGGAGTATGACATCATACAAAATTCTTACTAGGATCCATACAGAAGGCATTCATGAATCACAAGGCTAGCAAAGTCTAATATTTGCTAGGTGGCCCATGAAATGCATCACAGGCTAGTGAAGCTCGATATTCACTCTAGGTGATCTTGATACTTGAAACAACACATGGTAGTGAATTTTAATATTCATTAGGTGAGTTTCTACAACAATAGCAAATTAAAACACACAAGGACTAGTGAAGTCTAATATTACTAGGTGAGTTTCAATGTCAACCATATGAAGAATTATAGGTAAAGCTCAATGTTTGTAAAATTAACTCTAATAATGCGCTATAAAATATAATCATATTAATCAATATGCCATAGAAGAATCACAATGTTCAACACATGTGAACAAAGTGAAGCACATAATGGAATATACCTCCACCTTAAATTAATTGTAATGCCAATTGGGAGCAACTGCCTTTAAGGTAGAATAAAATGATATTTGATAAGACATAAGAGCTTGTCAGGAAACCCTATGCCAAACGATATGTTCAAAACAAATCTGACTCATGACAAAGGGCTTCCTTCAAAATAAAGATATATAATTAACAAGACAAAGATAGCACATGAGGGATCCATAGATTTGGGGTTAGTATAGATGAGATGTGTAATATATAATAGGATCATGCTTGGAATTAACATCATTCCCCAAATACTTGTGGAACTAGGAACACAAGGGAGGAACAACACATTAAGACAACATAAAATATTTTTGGTCAACATGGAAGAGATATAAATGTTTGAACACTTTACATCATTCCCAAAAGGAACAAAGACAATATGTTCATGACATAAAGATGAATAGAGATACAAATAGATGCATGTCATGAAAAATTCATTTTCTTTCCATCCTTGTGCCAACAAGAACAAGGGTGATCCAAATAAAACTAGCAAAAACCAAGACACAACAAGGAGTATATTATGGGGAGATCACATTTCATGCAACAAAAAAACACAAAGACACAAAAGGGTACTACACATGTGAGTTGATCTATAGTAAATCGTTTGCATCCCAATCTTGATCATCATAAATGGAAGGCAGAAAACAAGATAAAGTTACTGTAGCATGTTTTGTACAAGGAGAAGCACCAGGTTTAACACATGGTGGCTCACTCACATTAGGAGGATCATCATGGTCATCCCCATCTAGGTTCATTGATTTTGTAAACATAAGAGATCATTCATTATGATCTTCTTTTTGTTCTTTTTTCTTACTTTTTGACTCACTATCTAAATGTATCACAATAGGCTACATGTCAGTACTATCGGCATGATTGCGAGTACTAACATCCATATTTGTAACTAGTGAGATTTTTATTCTTTGTTTTGGTTGGGATAAATAAGGTTCAGTTTTATGGTTTGTTGAGGGTGGTGGAGTGGAGTTATATGATGATGAAGATGGATGGGTAGGAGGTATTTCATCGAAATTTGGTTGTATGGATGGGTGATTATTAGGTAATGGTTTACGATCATTAGCAAGTTAACAAGTCATATTAGCTCTATATCTTTTTTCAAGTATTCTTTTGCACTTCAATTTTGTCTTACATGAGCTTTAGTTGGTGAAGGAGAAATGGAGGCATTCCCCAACATTGGTCCCTTTTCTTCCTTTGTAGGAGGAATCGAAGGGACTATCAAAGGTTGGGAAACCATAGGATCCTTATGTTTTTGTGCAAAAACTTGCTTTTCCTTAGGAGGCACAAATTTACTTCCCTATGGCTTCACCAAATGGTTGTCTCATGGTCCTTTATAGGATGATGGAGGGGGAACCACCACATATATGCTAGATGGTCAAGGAAGAATACCTAATACGAGCCAAGGTTCATTCACTACATGCAAAGAAAGAGGAACAACCATCATAGCTATTGGAGACTGAGGGGCCTCTAGTGGAATGTTGGTAAGGGATAATGAGCTATATGCTTAGCTTTAAAATTTTGATGACACAAACAAATAATATTCACAAGGTTAAGTAGATTAGGTTGATTGAGGCCAAAAGCAATCTAATAAAAAATCTCCACGAGAGCCCAAAGGATTAAATCTACTATGCTAAATAGTATGTATATTTTCTTCAAAATGATAATTTAAGAAACCTATCAATAATCGATGCGACCACATTCATGGATCTTAGCCATGAATGGCCTAACTTCACACACAACTGGTCCAACATCGAGATTATGGTATTATAAAACATCCAATTTTTTAGGTCCAACTTTTATTGGAAGAGTTATAGAACCAATCGTAGGGCGAAGAGAACCATCATGAGCCTTTAATAATATTTTAGATTGTTCATAATCATCTTTATAAATCTCATGCACATACAATAATTCTTCAATGATCATGATCACTACACACATGTGATCAATGAGTATTCACCTTTGTGGTTTTATCGTTAATTCTACCAGTGATGTAAAGAGGACTATCAGGTGTAGTTATAGAAGCATCAATATAAGTAAAAGCAATATCAGGAAAAAGGTTGGTTTGACCCTTAGGATGTTGTATCTCAATCATATTGATAGCATCCTAGTTTAAAACTCAAAAAAATTACAACAATTACAATCAGCAAATACGGTTCAAGAAGATAGATTGAACAATGTGACTGATCCTTTGACAAATGTGACACAAACAATATATCTCATGCATCAGTTAAAGAAGCAATATCCTAACCTTGGGCGACAAACCATTCTCAAACTCACGCTCCATTTCAAGAAACAGGCATCAAAGCTACAGCAAAACTCATTTCTTATACGAGGAAATAGAAATCCACTACAAGGCAAAAAAACATGATACATAAGAACTCACACATTTTGATTACATTCAACACAACAGAAATACAAAACATTCATGGTTTCGTTGCTTCTGCAAACCGCTTCATTTCTCCTCTATACTCTAACTGCTCGTCCTTCTTCACTCATCTCTTCCCACATTTTTCCTCTTTCTGGTCGCACTCACAATGTTTTCTCAAAAGCCATTGAGCAGTCTTTTCTGGCAAAAAATGAACTCCAACAAATTGGAGCGATCCCTCTCTGGTCACCAACTATCGACCTCTCCTAGCATCGACCTCCTAGTCACTACTTTTGGTTGCAACGTGTTTGTTTTATTTTTCCAAAGGCTATGATCCCTTGGCACCCCACTCTTATCTGCTATCGATCTGCCTCACTAGAATCTCCTTATTCTCCCGTGCCCTTGCCTTCTCCTCTATTATTGCTTTGTTTGCTATATGTTGAATTTCTTAGCAGATCCCCTTCTTTCTGCGTAGTCAGATTGTTGCATTCCACTGTGCCCCTTCACAATGTGCACATTGCCTTTTACTATGGTCCAGCGTGCCTTTTTCTTTTTCTCCTTCCCCTCACATTTGCGCATCCTCTCTCTTTTTCCTTTCACCTACGGTAGAATGTAAATACCTTATAACTGAATTCTCCTCCATTTATATTCTATCTTGATAACTAAAGCCATAACTATATTTTATTCCTCTTCAACGTGGTTATGTTCTCTCAATTGTGATGCCCCTCATCACATATTTACAACATTGGATAGATCATCTTCTTCATTATTACTTGTTGAATAAAATTAGTTGAATGACTTGGTAATGGGTTTGTAAATATTTGTAAGTTTTGATTAGTTGGTGAAACTAATTTGTTTCCTTTGTATTTACACCATCCAATTGGATGATATTAGAATTGATGAGGTCTTACACTCGGTGCTTAAGATGCATACATCTTTTCATATCATGTTCAGGTGTACAATGATATTGACAAAAGGCTTTTACACTAAAGTTTGGTGGTATTAATTTGATTGTGTCAATTGATCTAATTGGAGGAAGTTGAATCATATTCTTGTTTAGCAACTACAACATAATAGCATAGAGAGAATCAGACAATTGTGAAAACTATTTATCTCTTAGTCTAAATTGATATCATGTTGTAGATGCAACGACAATTTCAATTTAAATGTTATTGGATGATTGATGATTGTTTATCTTTATAAAGCTTTTGTTTTGTTTCTTAAACTATTGATAGTTGTTTTGAGGTACAACTTTGAATTGACCATTATGAGCCGATGAAGGTGTACCTCCATATTGGCTAATTGATATCTGATAATCACATAGGACTATATATAAATGTGTAAGTGAGGGATACTTCATCAACAAGATCGTATCTCTAATGTTAGGTTACAAATTTACAATGAAAACTCTTTGTATATCAACATTTGGGAGATTATAGGAGATTTTTTAATAAAGAGCTTGGTATTGTCCTATAAAATCAGTCACCTTCTCTTTAAGTCCTTGTTTACAATGGACTAAATCTATTAATCCAATTTGAGGTCTAATGTTTGCTAGGAAATGTTGAAGGAATTTATTAACAAGTTGTGTAAATGATATAATTGAGTTATTAGGTAATGAACAAAACTAATCTAAGGCTATATCATTCCATGATTGTGGAAAATGTTTAGCTAAGAGAGAATCTTCAGAAAAGAAATCACTATATAGAGCGGTGAAAGCTGATACATGATTATTGGGATCTCCTTTGGGTGATCCCACAATACTGTGTCTCACTTTTTTCCCAAGATAGACATTTACATCAATATTTTTAACTAAAGCTTCATCTTTTGAGACCTATAGCAGCTAAACCATTAAGAATTTGAAGATGATGTGAACTAGTGATTTGTGGGAATTTTTGTGTAGATTCTAAATATATATTTTTTATTTTTTTTCTGAAATAAATTATGAATCTTTCAACATCTCCTTTAATAACTAGTCTTAAACAAAAAACAACATTTTTAGAAGGTAACGTTTGTGTCGTCCAACATAACTTTTTTTAATAAAGGATAAAGTTTTAATTTTTGAAATATAGATTCTCAACATCAATATGGAGGGAAAGGATATTTTTTCATAATTTTTGGGTACATATATTTTTTAATTAATTTCTAAAGTCATTGTAACTACAATTTAGACATATGTGTGTGTCGTCCAACATAACTTGTTGTGTACATATCGAAATCCATTTTTTTGGTGAAACAAGAATATCAATAAGGAGGGAAGGGATATTTTTTGAATTTTTTTTATAATGTTTTACTATTTTTCAACCTTTACAGAACGAAGAGCTTGATGTTCGAAGAAAAACCTATGTTCAGTAAAGATTGAAAATTAAATACATGAGAAAATGAAAACATATCAAAACTATACTTGTTGGAAAGGTTGTCTTAAGCGATACAATCTTGCAAAACATGTTGTCAAGTTGAGCTCATTTGAAGGTAAAACCCGGGGTTTCAAACTAAAATTTCTACGGAAATTTTGATGTAGATGCAAAAGGTTTCATTCTTGGTACCTTCGATCGAAGGTCATTGAGTAAATGTGTGTTGCTTTAGTCCTTGACCTTCGATCGAAGTCTAACCTTCTATCCAAGGTACAAACTGATATACCTTCGATCAAAGGTTTACTTTGATCGAAGGTGCATTTTTAAAACTACACAAAAATCACTGAGATAGAATTGTGATTTAAATTTCACCAAAAATCAGCTAGACAATGCTGGTGGCACCTTAGGCCAGAGATGTAAGTTTTGAAAAATTTCAAAATATAGAAATCACCTACAATATTTGAGTATTGAAAATTGTAGAGGTTTAGTTCTAGCAATAGATAGATTTCTGGAAATACACAAAGCCCTAAATTCTTTATGTGAAATACAATCATGCGTGAGATTTTATATTTTTAAGGTAATATACTATGTTCAAAAGATAATTTCTAGAATATATAATATTGTAGTTGATTGAATTTTTCCTGAAAATGCTGAAAAATAACACATTTGAATCTTTTGAAATATAAAACACTATGCAAATCTTTACTTTTTCAATGATTTTGACTAAAAAATGCATGCACTTTTCAAAAATGAAAACAACCTAAGGTTACACTCAAATTTGAAAATGACAAAATTAAGACTTCAAAAGCATTTACAAATGTAACAAGCATCAAGTTCACCAAAATGTGATGTGGGAAAAAGGGATCTAGGTTCTAAATCACACTTTCTCCTACATCACATTAGACAAAGGAACTTAGCTACTAACCTTAATGGAAGAGCCATAATGGTGGATTAGGATTTTGGTTCTTCTTTGGAAAGGTCTTTTGATTTTGATGTTTATTAAGGATTAGCATGATTATGTTGGAGCTAATAGTGAAATCCATAGCTCTTAGAAATCACCTGCAACCAAAATGCCTATCACATCTAAAGAGAAAAAACTAGTGTTCCATGGGGATGCGTCCCCCCAAAAAAACCACGTGCACCCGAGACAGGGAGACGCCTGGGAAACATCCCCCCACTGTCCCCAAGTACCCCCACCATATCCTCTTGAAGGGAGATGTTTCCCTGTAGTTTTTGGTAGGGAGATGCCAGGGAAACGCCCAGGAAACTTAGAAACGTCTCCTCAAAAAAAAATTTAATAATAAGTTTGTGTTAAAAAATTTAAAAACATAAAAGTTTATAACCTAAAGTTTTATTTGATGATTTTTTTTGTCTTCTGAGTCTTCATCGTGCAACTGGAGCTTCCGCGGAGAACACTGAAACTTCAAGAAAGTGAACACAAGAGATTTGTGTTTGGAGTTTGGAGATCGAATTTTACAGTCAGCAGGGTTTTTTGATTGGTGCATTCGACTTAGGATTTGAGGTATTTTATTTTTCTAACTTATCTAGGTTTTGTTTTGCCTGTTTTTTCCTCCACCCTCTGTTTTGGCTCCTGACTCCCGTGTATGCAAAATGTGGAAGCACTGGCAACGGGGCCGTGCAGTTTTTGACTAGACTCACAGAGATGTCTACTCATGGAATGCAATGGTCGTGGGTTTTGTAGAAGTCGCACACGGATTCTGCAAACCCCGCGACCATTGCATTCCATGAGCAGACATCTCTGTGAGGCATCCAATCAAACATGGCACGGCCCAACACTGCATTGCCAGTGCTTCCACATTTTGCATACACGGGAGCCATAAAAAATTAAAATTGAATAAATTAATAATTATTATTATTAATTTTAATTATTAATTTTTTTTTAAATCATAAAATAATAAATATTAAAATGTATAGTCCACTATTTTGAATGTCAATGCATCCATTCTGTGCAAGTACATATCCTTCAATCATTGGATTCCATGAGAATTGAGATGACATCTCTTTGAGCCTTGAAGTTGAGGCACACTGTCAAAAAGTTCACGTCTTGTCTATGCTTCCACATTTTGGCATTTTGGCATTTTACATACATGTCTACCAGGGCAGTTGCAACTACAACATCTGACAAAATTCCTCTATACTTAGATATTGTCAAAAAGTTCACAACTTCACACTCACAGGCAAAGTTCAGTTTTACACCTGCTAGTTGCATTTTCAATGTTTCATTTTAATTTTTTCCTAAAGGCTGAAAATTTCTAAAGCCTCTTTAGCAAATCCATTTTGTGCATATTCTCCAATCATTGCATTCCATTATATGACATCTCTTTGAGGCAAGCTGTCAATTTAAATTTAAAAGTTAAAACTTTGAAATGGAAATCTCAAATCAGATTATCAAAAATTCAGAAATTTTTAGAATTTCAATTTCTGATAATCTGATTTCAAAATTAAAAATTTCTGATACATCATACTATTTTTTTATTTTCATCTTTTGCAATAAATTATAGAGGTCTGATTTTGTTTTTAAATCTTTTTTGCAGCCTCATTTGACATTATCATAATGAGTTCAATCAATAGAAGTGACGATGAGGTTGAGGGTGAAGAGGTTGAAGTAGAAATTGGAAGTGGAAGTGAAAATGACTTTGATGATTCATATTTTCAAATAGAACTAGACGAGGGTGAACATGACTCAAATACTCAGACTCAAGCTGAAGCAGGTTCTATTGAGAGTAGAAAAGAAAAATTCCCTTAAAAAATCCTCCAAAGATATGCCAAGGGCCCCTTTGATCCAAAATCACCATTAAAACAATTTGCAACTAAGATGCCAAAATAGCCTGGGGCACGTGGGGGCACCAGAAAGTGGGAGTGCCACCTTTGTCATCTTGATTGGTTTGGGAGCATTACTAGAACTAATGCTCACTTTCTTCTTATTCGAGACAAAGGTGTAGATGTTTGTAGGAAGGTGGAAAAAAATACAAAGTATAAAGCTGAAATTTTAAAATTATGGGGTTCTAATGAGGAAGCAACACCTATGACAGCTACATTAGCACATAGGAGTAAGGGTGATCAGATTGCAACAGTTTCTACTTCTACTTTGTAGAGTCAAAGGCCACCAAATCCATTCAGTTCAGGTGTAGGAGAGCCTAAGGGGAAACATAAAGTGGTATCTTCAAGTTCACAACCATTGGCATAATTATTCAATGCACAAGCAAAGGATGAGGCAGATGATGCTATTGGAAAATTCTTCTTTGCCAATGGCATTCCATTCCATGTGGCTCGCTCTCCTTATTACAAGGAAGCTATGTCAAAGGTAATAAGGGCGGGACCATCATATGTGCCACCAGGGGAAACTAAATTGAGGACAACAATCTTGGATCAGAACTATTCCAAGATTAATATTTTGATGGAGAAGATGAAGAGAACTTGGGTCTCAAGTGGATACAACATAGTCATGGATGGGTGGTCATAAATTAGGCATTGTCCACTCATCAACATCATGGTCACATCTATAGCGGGCCCTTATTTCCTTAGGGTTGTTGATTGTTCAGGGCATAGCAAGGATGCTCATTATCAATTTCAGATTCTCAAGGATGCCATAGAGGAGGTTGGGACATAGAATGTGGTGTAGGTAGTGACAGATGTGGCCCATGTGTGTAGAGTTGCAAGGAAGTTGGTTGAGGTAGCCTATAGACACATTTGGTGGACTCCTTGCTTTGTGCATGCTATGAATAATGCACTTAAGGACATGGGTAAAATCAGCTAGATCAAATCAATTGTGAGTGATGCTAGAGATGTGCAAATGTTTATCTGCAACCACCATACTTCACATGCACCTTTCAGGACCTTCTCCAAGAAGGAATTCCTGAAACCTATAGAGACTTGGTATGCATCATACTTTATTCTCTTGGAGAAGATGCTTGAGTTGCAAGAGCCATTGCAACTAATGGTAATGATAGCAGAGTGGAACCGATGGTCTGAGTTGAAGACACAACGGGGGTTGAGGGTTAAGGAGGTGGTGAAGAATGATGCCTTTTGGTCTAATACCACATATATTGTCTCCATCATTGATCCAGTCTTCAAAGTTATTAGATTTGGGGACTCTAATGCACCTTCCCTTGGAGAGGTATACAAGTGCATTGATTCCATGCTTGATCAAATGAAGGCTAAAGTGTGAGGGAAGGACCCCACAATGCAATTCTACACCGAGCACATTTATCCAATCATTCAGCGTAGATGGGAGAAGCTTAACACTCCCTTACACATGGCTGCCTATGCATTGAACCCGAAGTGGTATGTGCCACATCCCGATAGAATAACACCTATAGAGGATGCTGAGGTGAAGGAAGGGTTCATGAAGGCCATTGAAAAATGTATGATCCTATAGATGCTAGCTTGCTTCATACCGAGTGGACAAAATTTTCCACTCTTTGGGTATATTCAGAGGTGGCCAAGGTAGATTTGGAGACTATGTCAGAGGAGGACCCCAAGTTGTGGTGGACTATGCATGGGCCTAGATCTTTGATTACTACTCTAGCCATTTGTTTGTTGTCCCAGGTTTCTAGTTATTCTACTGCTGAGAGGAACTAGTCCACTTATAGCTTCATCCACTTTGTTAAGAGGAACAGGCTTACTTCTAGGAGGGTAGAGAAGCTTGTGGTTGTACATAGTGCCTTATGTCTAGTTGACCGCAACACAAATACATACAAGGAGAGTCTAGTAGCCAGATGGGATGTAGATCCAGAAGAGCCAACACAGATAGATGATGATCCTATAGAGACAGGGCTGGTTGGTATTGGTTTAGATGAGCTTCAGCATGCGGAGTCCAGTAGTTCCAATGATGAGGAGATTGGCATGAAGCTTGGAGATGATTAGATCATTAGCGGCACCAGGCCATTAGTCTGGAGCCATTTACTATTTTATTACTTGTACTTTGTTTTTGAAGTTTGAAGTTTGAACATTGATGATACAGTGATAATTGATTGTAATTATCCAATTATGATTCATGAATCATGATTATGAAAGTCAAATTATGAAACATATAGTTCTTGTTGCATTTTCCAATGTCAATGAAATGATATATTATTGCAATGTGTTATTGTGTTTAGAGTTTAGACAATTAATCTTTTAAGTTTTAAGTTTTGTTTTTATGTGTTAGCTTTACCTATTCCTTAGGCTTCTACAGTTATGTAATTATATTGTTATACATCTTTTTATAACTAATTTTTCAAGCACTATATGTATTTTAGCACCGCCCCCCTGTTGTCGTCCCCCCACCGCTATCCCCCCACCGTCCCCCTCACATTCCCCAATTTAGGCCCCCCGTCTCACATCCCGAAAATGCATCCCCCGTCGTCCCGTCGTCCCCGTCCCCGAAACTCCGTGGAACATTGGAAAAAACCATTGATATTCGCATGTAACCTTAAGAAGAGATGATTTAGAAAAGAAATTGATTATGCAATGAACTAATCTAAATTGATCTAAATAAATGATTACAACGAATGAGAATCCTTATAAAAGGAAAAAGTAAACCCTAGATGAGGGTTTGATTATATTGAAACAAGTGTCATTATCTCATGCAATAACACAACTTAACCTATAAATAGCCCAATCTAATAATAAAAAATATTCCTACGTTTAAATTAAGTAATTAAAGTAATAAGGGACCTAATAATTAATTAATGATTAACTAATTATCAAGTGATGTCCTAATTACCCCAACACTGCCCCTTAAGATCAATTTAGGGAGAAGCTATAAGACCTTGATGAAGAATGCAACGATTGATGCATAGATGGGTCTCGATTATAAGGCCTGATGAGGAACACATGTACAAACAAAGAAAATCTCTCATAATTAGAGAAAAGTAGAAAACCAAATGGGAAAAAACCCCTCTTAAAAAGAGAGAAAAAGAAATAAATGCATTAGTGAAAGAAGGAAAGAATGACTCAATGTGACCCCCCAAGGACTAATTTTATCACACAAGTATAATGGATGTCCCCCAATAGGAGAGAGAAAAGGGGATATGAATCCCTCACAAAGAAATAACTCATGTGCCAAGGATGAACTCCTAAATATAGAACATGATCCACTACTTGTAAGCAACATTTCTCCCCTTAGGAAGAAATAAATCCACTAGTGATTGGGGAAGCCAATCCCAAAAATAGAAGAATTGAGAATCCAAATCCAAACGATGCATGCCTTTGAAAAGAGATGATGTCAATCCAAAAACTTATGAAGATTGATGTAGAATAAGCTACAAAGGCAATGAAGATGGTGGGCCAACTATGATGATATGGTTCTCAAAAAAGAGGAGATGAATGTCCTCAAAGTAATCCTTCAAATCTACAATATAAGACTACAAACAAGGATGATATGTTTGCTAGATACAAATCCCAAGTAGTTGTATTTAAAAGATGATGGATGTCTTGTTGCACTGAATCAATAGGGGCCAAAGATGTGGCAATGTAAAGCTAATCAAGAACAAAAAACGATGAAGATGTAGTCTTAATTTGAAGAGTAGAAACATGAAGACAAGTATTTGAACCATCGAAACATGTAAGAATTGTGATATACTCAAGATCCTCTAAAATATCATTATCAAAGGGTGGGTAATTTACATTTGTGAGACGAATGAGACAATCTACAACAAGATCCTAGTAGTATGGAGAGTTATGAGGGTCTCCATGGATCTCCTAAAGTTGAGTCCAAAGTGTGTGGGGACAATCAATGTTTGATACAACACATAGAGTGTTGAGATAGACACTAGAACAAATAACTCTTACAACATGATCATTGATAATACCCCATGAAGAATAGCTCTGTGGTGTGTTTGGTGTAGCTATGAGTCCATAAAGATAAGGTAAAATATTAAGTCACCTGAGATGTATTAGGATGTCATTTTACAAAGACTCATAGTTACCATTTGCTAGGATGACCACAAAAGGATGAACACAAAAACCCATGATACTTCCTCAAATAAAAAAAATAGAGACTAATAACCTTAGTGCATGTAAAGAAAATCAAATGAGTTCATCTCAAGCAAACATATCCTTTGCAAGAAGCAAAACGTCCAAATAATTGACGAAAATGTGAAATCACCAAAAACTAAATAAAATGTACTTGGGGTAGATTCTAGAAAAACTGCATGAATAGATCTAAAGAGCTCTGAAATAACTTTTCCAACATTGTTGGATACATAAAAATAAGAGATATGAGCAAAAATGTATGAGCTCAAAAGTAAAAAATGATGATCTAACTTTGGATGAGAATAAAATAAACCAAACACAAAATCTAATGATGAGACCCGCACCATTGGAAAGTACACAAAACTAGATTTTATGATATCTCATTTTCTTAGTTTCTATAGTGTATGCCCAAGTTATGATTTTTTGAAAAATAGGGTAAGTTTAGCCAACCGATAACTAATAGACACAAAAATTCTAATTTAATTTCTAAAAAGATTGTTCATTGCATGCAATTTAAAATAATATATATCCACAAAATATTTTGATGTTGCAACAAAACCTAGAAAGCATTTTTTATTCCAAAATATAGAACATGCAATTTGGTAAAAAAATAAACTTCACCTGAAGGGAAAATGAATGTGTTATGCTATTTTGACAACATTTTTGACAAGATATACTCATTATCTACAAAATCTAATAGATACCCAGATGGTTTTTCATGATTGTGAACAAAACTTAAAAAAAAAAAAAAATTCTCAAAAATACACAAAGAAAAAGATATTTACTGAAATTTCTTAGATCTCTTTGAATTTGGATAGGAAGTCATAGATCCGGTGCTCTAATACCATGTAGGAGCTGAAATTTAGCTCACACCCTAGAATCTATTAGAGTTGATAGTGAACCCCACAACTCCTAGAAATCACTTGCAACCAAAATGCCTATCGCATCTCATGGGAAAAACCATTGATATTTTCAAGTAACCTTGATAAGAGATGATACAAAAGCAATTGATTATGCAATGAATTAATCTAAATTGATCTAAATAAATGATTACAATGAATAAGAATCCTTATAAAAGGAAAAATCAAACCCTACATGGAGGTTTGATTAGATTGAGACAAGTGTCATCATCTCATGCAATGAGACAACTTTAACTATAAAAAAAAAAACTCATAAGTTTAGCTTAAGCAATTAAAGTATTAAGGTGCCTAATAATTAAATAATTATTAATTTATTGCACAAACAATTATTTTCTAAATCAATCATTCCTCTCTTGGTTGCATAGAAAATTAGTTGTTTTTATCTCTCATTTGTGGTAGGTGTTTTTGTTGTAGGTGATTTCTAGGAGTTGTGGGGTTCACTATCAACTTTAACAGATTTTGGGGTGTAGGCTAATTTTTAGCCCCTACATGGTATCAGACAAGGATATCTATGACTTCCTATCCAAATTCTAAGAGATCCAAGAAATTTTGGCAACCATGTATATCTAGGTCAATTATGAAGCTACAACAAACTAATGTGTTTATAAAAATTGCATAACTGGAAGAAAAAAAAGGACAACAAAATAGTAGAATACAAAGACAGAGGAACCTAACATGTAAATTAGGGTTCAAAATTCTTGCACAAGGCCACTACTGGCATAGTCCTGAGAATGTAGATCTTAGGAATTAGTAAACATATCTCAGGAATTAGTAAACATATATTAGAGGTCCCAATTTGTAGGTTCTTCCTTCCTGGACTTAGCCTCAAAAATTTGTTTGTTGATGATTAATGCGAATTACCTTAGTTTGTTGAAGTAGGAGACTTGAATGTTTGATCTAGCAATTATATCTTCAATCTTCTCCCAAATCCACTTCAGATCTTCCCCCTACACACAAGAGAGGGGAGAAAGGGTTTTTCCATATAGGGTCAAGTGCCTAAGTCAAACCTTGTTTTGGTGTTTCAACCTCCACAATAGCTAGGATAATATAAAGAGTTCTTACCCTCAATCGAGCAGAGGAAAAATAAGATAAAACAGGTGATAAATTGACAAGTTATGCACCTTACCACTCAGATCTTCTTTCCTTGATGGACTAAAGTTGATACATGCTTCAAATGTCACACTAGGCCTTATGTATTAGGTTGTACAAGTTATTGATTATTGTTAATGATGAAATTTGAACTTGTAATGATAATATGACTATTGTTTTGATTAATTGGGAAAAACAGGTTTTGGCAGGACCCAGAACCCCTTCCAAACAGGTTTTGAAGTGACCCGAAACCCTATCAAAAGAAATCTACAAACAAATAAAAATAGAAACAATCAACAACCCATCAAAAACATCCATCCAAAGATTATACTAGACTACCCATGTTGCAAAAATTAGGTTTTGAAGGGAACCTTAAACCCTTCACAACTAGGTTTTTACGGGGACCTGAAACCCAAACTACTAAAGGAAACCACCTGAGTCACCCATGCAACTAGAGCCACTTGAAAAAGTCAGGAAACCACAACTAGTTTGCTCAAAAAACCAAATTCTAAACCAAAAACCACAGTCTAGTAGATGATGCAAACCATCCATATTAACAACCCTGCCTCTCCATCTCTATAGGAGAAGAAACCAAGAACTTTTTACCGCAAAACCAACTTTCTAGAAAATCTTCACCCCACCTCAATAGGAGTGGTCTCCACCTCAAAAGGAGTAGCCTGAGAGAAGCCTCAACCATAGAACCATCCTTCACCTCAAGAGGTGAAGAATCCATCTCAACAGGATCGATATCCACCTCTATAGGAGACTCAATATCAAAAGAAAAGGCATAAACTCTTACAAAAAGGAACATAGTTTCCAAAAGCAGCAATAACATCAAAGTCTTCAAGATAAACTTTGAATGCAACCCAGCTAGCAGTAGAATAGAATAAACAAGAGCAACCATAGTAGCCACATAAATCTTCTGCAATGACCTCAAGTCTAAACCACCTAGCTCCATCTCCACCTCTATAGAAAATAACCATTGAGGAAGAGTTTGAGCTTAGAAAACTCCTGAAGAAGGGGCATCTGAGGCAAAAAAAGCACCATAAAACATCTGGGAGAGTAAAATAATATTTACACTCAACCCAACTAACAACAACCCACTAGAAATAGGGATAGTAAACACTTCCTTTGGCTCCATAAGAACATGACTATTGTTATGCTTAGTGTGTTTAGATATAATACGATATCTACTCCACATAAATAAGGAGTTTTTTGATGACCCGAGACATGATTTTTAATAAGAAATTAGGATATCTATGGTAATATAATCATGACCAGAGGTTCCTAAGAAAGATTGTCCATGACCCGAGACATGATTTTTAAGAACTTAGGATATCTATTATAATATAATCATGACCAGAGGTTCCTAACAAAGATTGTCCAATCATGCAGCCCACACAAAAACACACATAACATACAAAATATACTACAAAAAATACCAAATTTACCATAGGAAACCTTTAGGGATGGAAAACCTAGCCTCTAAAGATCTCTTATTATATTAATTCTATAAAGAAATCACAATCTACCACAATGGCCTTCCTCACATACATGAATACATAACTTGCAAATATCACTACTACAATTGTTGTATGGGCTACTACCTAACATTGTTGGATCTAACATGACCCATTTTTATTATTGTACCCCACACCATACTCTCTGTACCTCACTCACCTCTCAATCTTACTGTTTCCTCAATGTAACTCCATTATTTTCCTTAGCCTTCTTTTCTTATTTCCAATTGACTATACCTTTCTCTAACATCCCAAATAATCTATGTCATCCTCAAAATGGCATAAAACCTAAACATGCTTAAAACATGACATTGACCTAAAATGACCCACTTATGAGTTTTAATGTCCAATAATGGATCTCCACATTGTTGATTGCACATCCAACAATCCACTCATCCTTCAAAAGTATCTTCCCTTTAGAACAAACTAAAAATAGCCTTCCCTAAACCACAATAGTTCCAACTGAACATCTCTATTAGCCTGTAGACACTCATGCACTAAATTATACAATCAAGCTCATCCAAATCATCTCAAACTTGAGTAGATGATCAATCAACCACAAACATAACTACAATTGAAACGATAACAATTGTAGACACTTAAAATGACTAATGCATTTTTATCTTGTGATTTCATCATTATCCTTATCATTTCTTCTATCTATATTTAATTAAGCTAATATTCCTTTTTCATCCATAATAATTAAATAATTTTTAATTATTTAATCAATTCATCACTTATCATTTTCCCTCTAATATTAATTAAAATCAAATTCAATATATCTTTTGTCCTCAATAATTAAATAATTTTGAAAAATTATTTAATTAGCCTTGACACTCCTCTTTTAAATAAATTAAATTGTTTTCTCTATAATTAAATACTTTTCAAAAATTATTTAATTGGCTAACACTCCTCTTTAAAATAAATTAAATATAACTTATTTAAATTAAATATTTTCTTCTAAAATAAATAAATTGAAATTTATTTATTTCTCCAACTATCACTCTGAATTAAATAAATTTATTTAATTCTTCTAATATTTCCCTCCATCAAATTCAAATTATAGTTCTTACCCTATCTTAAATTTTCCTATCCATTGATCTTGCAAATCAATCTCCACAATTGATCAAAAGTCAAGTGAAGCATATAAATAATTAGCTTTCATTTCATTTGAATCCCCTACCACTCTTGTTATCAAAATCACTCTAGCATTTTGATAGATCTCAAGCATTATCAAGAATTATCAAGCATTATCAAGCATTATCAAGTATTATCAATCATTAAAAAGCATTATCAAGCATTCAAGCATTCAATCATTAACAAATATTTATCACTAGTATCACTATCAAACATATGTATCATTTATCTTTGAACATTTATCATTATCATTGCTTCATATCATTTTTGTTCTTTCATAGTGTGTTACTTTGAAGAGCAACCAAAAATGGAGCAAATCAAGGTCTTAGCTATGATGATTTTGCTTGTTATCTAAATTCTATATTCTAATCCAAAATATTGAACTTCATTGTGTGATTGTGAAAGTATGAGTTTTCGATTGTTATTATTTATGATTGACATTTTCATCATCCACAACAATTTATTATTTAATGTGGTGAAATATATCCACTTTTCCTCACCCTAGACTTTCAATTATCTATTAAACATATAATTTACCTTAAATGCATATTCTCCATGATGCACTAGGGATTCCCATGCATCATATGGGTAAATTGCCTCCTTGAAAGGTCAACAACATAATTATATTGATTTCACATTGTAATATGTGACTATCCCATGTTAAATATAGACATCTTATCAATTATTAAAATTATGTATGGTTAATGCCAATCATTAAGGTCAAATATTCCATGAACAAAATTGTGCCATTATAATAAGAATTTGTAACTAAAACAAGATCTATGAACCATTTAATGTGAGGTCTTAATATTGAGGATTTGTTTTATCTTAGGGGATTATAAATATTCTAAAACATGTTAATTGACTCTATTTGGTGATCACAATGTATACTTGTATGACAAAAGAACTCTAAATTTTTTAGTAGGTTGGTACTTTATTTGTTGGGAGATAAACTCAATGTGCTTCTAGATCACTTAAAGATTAATATGGTAAAATTTCCTAAAAGAACATACTAAAGGGAAATACAATACAACATAACAAAATTTTATGAATTGGGAAACACAGTATGACATAATTTACACAATGAAAATTTTCATTTACAAGTACAAACCTAGGGTAGGAAAATGGGTTACACAACCATTTAAGGTTGGGCAAGTAGCAATTGCTCCTCATGAGATAATAATTTAGTCATGCTAGCACATTGCTTGCAAATCATCACAATTCTATCTAAAAGAGTAATACCTGGAGTAGATAAACACGATTATACAACAATTTTTTTTAAGATGAACTGATTAATATGCATAGGGATCAAATGATCTTCTTTTATAACCTGAGAAACCTGTATAACATATAAAAATATTGGGCCTCCTTTAAAATATATCTAAAAATATCCTCCAACTAAAGTACTATAGGAATAGTAACCACCACATATTGGATCCAATATTCTTCATCTATGTCTTTAGTATATATAGTCTTGAACTAAATTCTAGTACCATCAGTTTGGAAAGGCTAAATTTGTTCAAAATAGGTTTCATGCAAAACAATGGATATGCATCACATTAGCAATCCCCGTCACTCTACCATCAAGGAATCTAATCTTGACTCTTCCATTGCCAACAATACTAAGATGAGAATCATCACCCAGATACACTTTCCCACTATCATATATTTCATACTTCAAGAACCAACCCCTATGCTAGGTCATGGTCATGTGAAGATATGCATCAGAATATATCAACAACACATCTTCAAACATATGTGTTGTAAAGGCTGTAAAAACAACATTTGCATCATCCCAAGAGGATTAATTTGAGTCAGAATCAGAGAAGTTCTTTTTTTTTCTTCTTTTTTCTCCTTGCACTCTTTACAAAAATGCCCATATTTTTTGTAGTTCCAATATTTCACCTTGGAATTTGTAAGAGTTTTAGATCTCCCCAAGGATTTAGATTTTGACTTCTTATCCTTCTTCTTTCCTTTCTCTTTTGATTTTTCATGAACAAGGGCCTCCTTAGCCATTTTAGAATATTTTCTCTGCATCTCTTCAAAAATTAATGATGCATCCACTTCATCCATCTTGAATGTGGTAGTAGGACTCCCAATGGCTATGACAAAGTGATCGCATGAGACCGGGAAAAAATATAGTAGTGTCATGCAATGATCCTCATCCTCTATTTTGACACCAATAAGTTACCCCAATTGGGCAATAAGAATATTAAAGATATTTAGGTAATTATCCATGAATCCTCCTTCTTCCATCATTAAAGAATACAAATTATTTGTTAGCAATAACTTGTTTACCAATGATTTAGAATAATAAATCTCTAAAATATTCTTTCAAATGCTCGTTGTAGTCTTTTCTTTATGGATATTCAATGATAAGGAGTCTGCCAAACAAAGTATTATGAAACCCTTGGCTTTACAATCTAATAACTTTTAGTTCTCTTAAGTCATGTTGGCAAGTTTTACATTAGATATTGCAGCCCATAAATATTTTTCTATAAGAATATCTTCCAATTTAAGCTTCCACAACATGAAATTTTTGCTATTAAATTTCTCCATCCCTATCCTTTTAGATTTGATTTTCATCTTTTTTCTAGCAAAAAGGTTGAAAAGATTTCTACAAAAGCTCCCACTCAAACAAAGATCGCTTCAAAAACCCTCTACACAACAATGGGACCAAAACTGGCCAAGCTCTAATACCAATTGAAAGGAAGTTATGTGTGTAGAAGCAACTTCCTACACCAATCTAAGTGGAGAAGATAATATTTTTTTTAAAATTAAACGCTTAACAATTATAGTTATAAGATGCACATACAAATAATAGAATAAACATGCAAATTACATAAAGAGATAACACCAAATATATGTAGGGAAAACCCTTTTGAGAGAAAACCCCCACACCTCAAAAGCACAACCAAAATTGTATTATCAATAACAAATGAATTTTACAATATAGTCATAGAGCTAAGCTCATTCAGGAGTCTTCAACTACAACAAGAGTTTTGGAGTGACTTTGGCAACATAATGATACCTGTGAATTCTTCAAACCTATACTACTTTGCAAAATGAACAAGTACCAAATAAACACAACTCCACAAGAGAAGATGGATGCCTAGGATTGCCACATGGAAATAATCCTTGTCACAAGCAATATTTATAGCAAGGAAAGTTAAGGAATTTTTATTGTCTAATAGGTAATAAGGGATCAAGTAAACATAAAAGAAAGGAGCTCTCATACACACTCATTTCCTTAGCTTTCCATGCTGATTCTACAAAAAATTGAAGAGAAAAGGGAAAAAGGATTATGTTTTAGTTATGATAGAAAATATAGTTGTAGTCATAATGTGAAAAAGAAATTATTCTACATTGAAGGTCACAATAAAAAGAAGAGGAAGAGGTAATATTACATGGAGGAAATGAGAGAAGAAAAAATTAGAGATACTCACCTAATCGTTTATTGTCATAGTCTTACTGGTTTCAATGCCCCACAAACTCTTAAAGTGGTGGGTTTCCTCGAGAAAGAGAGATCAAGTGTTGATTAACTCATGAAGCACTCACAACTTCATTAACAAGAAGTTAGCTACTTGTCTAAGAAAAATTATATACCTTGCTCCAAAATTTCAAGTCCAAATTACAAATGGGGAACTAAATCAGTTGCTCTAGGAAATGTCATAGGGGCATGTGCAAGATGTTGGGTCCACAAAATGTTCAAAAAGTGGGTGTTTTCTTGATTTTCAAAATTTGTCACACTTCGACTGAAAATTTGAAGCACTTACACATTAAATCTTTAAAAAGTTTAGTAATATAAAATTTAGTATTTTGAGTCTAGTTCCAAATATGTAATTTATTCTAATACAAAGATATAAATTAATTTTTAATAGGTGTGAGCATAATCATAAATTAAGCTAAACCTACTAGATCCATACTAAATAAACCAAGATTTAGTTAGTTAAGCTATACTCCCAATGAAATTCTTGAAAACAATAAACAAAGAAGCCATTAAAATATGAAACAAACCAGAATGCATAATGGACACTAATCTACTGCTTCAAACCTCATCCTATTGGGGGATTGGTGTTGCATTGATGTGGAATGTTACCCATTTTCCAACCCCTTAGTTGAAACAAGTTTTTAAACAGATTCCATGGATGAATATTGATGAAAATGGGTAAAAAATGAGCTTAAAAAAATGGATGGAAACTAAGCTAAAATGATGCTAAATGCTAAAGATGGATGCAGATGGGTGAAAGTGAGTATGAAAATGTGCAACATAGCTTTGCTAAGATGGATGTGGATCCCTTTCTCATAGAAATGAGGAGTATTTATAGGAGAAAATGGTGAATCAATGACCATGATTCATTTGATCAATCAATGGATGAGAGGCAATGAGAGGAGATGGAATGGGTTAAGGATTCTGATCAATGGATGAGAATGCAAGTTGACAAGGATCAAGGATTTAATCAATGGCTTTCATTGATTCAAAGAAGCACACTTCCTAAAAATTAGGAAGTTGTTAGGAAGTTTGTTGCAAGATATTCCCATTCAAATGAAGGAATATTCCAAGGGAATATTCCCTTGCAAGTGGGAGGGTAAGGGAAATTAGCCAATTAACTAATTTAAGAAATTACTTAATTGTGCAAGATGGAGGAAATTAGGGATTTTAATTAAATAATTAACTTATTTAATTAAAGGGGGGTAATGACATTTAATCAACTAATTAGAATTATTTAATCAAATGAGAAGGCTGAAGGGGTTTAATTTAAATAATTCACATTATCCAATTAAACAGGATGAAAATTAGTGTTAAAGGGGGTGAATTAACCTAATAAGATTGATTATTAGATTAATAGACGAAAATGATGAATTTAATTAAAAAATTAATATTATTTAATTAAACGGTTAAAAAGAGGTGATTCAGGACGAAACGGTGTTAGTAATCAAACTCAAATGTGCCATATCGATCATGGCAATTTTAAGTGTCTACAGTAGGCATGTATAAAAAACCACTTTTTAAAAGTCACTTTTTAAGGACCATACCATGCACATGTATGGATACCATAATTTGATCTAAATAAAAGTATCTTTCTAATTCCTTTTGGGAAAGATGTGTAACAAACTGAAGATTGATGAGGATATTTTTTATAACCCTTTTCTAAATTTTTCTATTAAATTTTTATTGGCCCTAATTGTTGTTTTTGAAAACCAACATGTATAGATACCATTATTTGACCTTAACTTTAATCATTATTTGAATATTTTTCATTGTGTAGAGAATATTTTGGAGATCAAGATATCACATACTTTTTTAACAAAAAAATTAACATATTAAAAGTTATTAAAAACAAAAAAAATCCTGACATTTCAAGTTTATGGACCAGTTTGCTTAGAAATTAATTAGAAAATAGAAAACATAATACAATGATAAAAGAAATACATATTTAGAAACTAGACATTGTGATCTATAATGGGTTTTAATTTCACAAACCAATAATAAAAAAACCCCACCAGCGATATTGTCAAAGTTAGATATTCCTCTTGACATTGCCTTAGTTTTTTAATTATAGGTCAAAGGCTAAGGGTTGGGTTACCAAACCTTTCCTGAGCCTAAAACCAAATAAAAAATCAGGTTGGGATTTCAATTTTTGTAGAAGGGTACTGCTTTAAAACGGGTACCCATTCTATTTTTAGAATGACTAACGATTTAGGAATGAGATCTCGATATAAGGCTTGGGATCTCATTCCTGTCGATAAATTTTTTGCTTGAAATTTCCCTTCTTCATGGACCCAACATTTTGCACTTAACCAAAGAATTAAATTAACCATGGGAGATTATTATCTTTATTTCCCAATATTTTTTATCTCCATAGGTGCAACATATATTATTTTTAGGAGTACATTGTCTTACTAATTTAGGAACAACTCAAAAGGAAAGATAGTGGAGATAAGATGGTTATGCACAAAGTCCCCACAAATGGCAAGCTCTTATCAAATGCAAATTTTATTAAGAAAGGAGTTGATAGATTTAAGGCCAAATTATTTTCATTAGTAGCCTATCAATCTAATGCTCCTACCCATCTAGGTTTCCAAGCAATTATAGATCATTACTTAGTGGTTTTTGGAGATTGCCTAAGGGATAACCTCTTAAGAGGGATCGTGATCATGCTATATAGCTACTCCTATGGATCCAACCACCCAACATAAGGCCTGAAAAGTACCCATATATACAAAAACATGAGATGAAAATATTTTTCAAGTGATGCTAGAAGTAGGTATTATTAGGCATAGCCAAGGTGCTTTACTATTCATCTGTGGTGATGGTGTGTAAGAAGGATAAAATTTGGCATATGTCCCTAGACTATAGAGTGATCAACATGTACATCATCAAAGATAAGTTTCCTATTCCAATCAGTGGTGATTTACTGCATGAATTAAATGGAGCTATATTTTTCATCATGGTAGTGGTAGATCACCTCATCAAGCAAGAACATGGAAAAATCATTTACAAATATTATTCAAAAGTTGCATAGTACTCCCAAATTTATTATTAGTAATCATGATCCTATATTTTCTAGTAGCTTTTGGATAGATTTATTCTCTTATTTGGTTACTCAATTGGCTCATAACTATTCATACCATCCTCAATCCAACAAGAAAACTAAGGTTGTCAATAAGTTCTTGGAAGGATATTTGCATTTTTTCACTTTATATAAGCATTATTAATGGTTAGATTGGCTACCACTAGCAGAATGATGCTATAAAACTTCTTATTGTAGTTCATAAAAATATCTCTATTTATGGCACTATATGGATACCATCCTCCATCCATCATATCATCACTAAAGGGTGATGCGAGGAGTTTAGGTTATGGATGGTTGCATGCATCATCAAAAAAAAGTGATTTTAGGACTCAAGGAGAATTTGGTCATGGCACAAAATATAATGAAATGATAGGTGAACCAACATTACTTGAGGAAAGGAGTTTTGAAGTTAGGGATGTTGCAAGGTGTGCGCCCTTAGTCTCCTTGTGTTGTGTAGTGTAGTGCTCTGGTTTGTGACATGGATTAACCACCTCCCATGGATTGATTAACTCTGGTTATTGTATCAGGCATTAAAGGTCAATCTTTTGGTGCAATGACAACCGTTTGTACAACAATTGGTATTAGAGACTGGCTCATAGGTTCAAACCTCTCGCTTGCGTTGGGGGGGTTGTTGCAAGGTGTGTGCCCTTGGTCTCCTTGTGTTGTGCAACACAACACTCAGGTTCGTGACATGGATTAACCACCTCCTATGGATTCATTAACTTTGGTGTTTGTATCAAGCATTAACAGGTCAATCTTTTGGTGCAACATCAACCGTCTGTGTAACAAGGGATCAGGTTTTATTGATATTAAAACCCTATAAGAAAATGTCTCTGAAGTAAAAAGAAAAGAACATGTTGTCTTTGAAATAAAATGGTGCACACTAGATTATGCAAAAGAAAGGCAATGTTTCCTACAAGATTGAGCTACCTCAAAAAACTAAGATGCATCCAGTTTTTCATGTTTCTTGTTTAAAGAAAATTATTGGGCATGATATTCCTACATAGATAGTATTACCAAAACTATATGAAGAAAGAATCATATTAGAGCTAAAGTTAATTCTTCAAACACATACAAATAATCTAAGGATTAGGACACTCACCAAGTATCTCATTTAGTTGAAGAATTTACCAATTGAAGATGTCACCTAGCAAGATGAAGAGTTCACCCAAAAGCATCCACACTTGATTATAATTGAGGATAATGTTTCTCTAAAGAAGGGGTGCATGGTAAGCCCTTAATACTTGAGTGTGTATAGGGTTATGAGTAGTAATCTTGTGGCTACTTCAACTCTTATGTAAGTCATTATAATTATTATTTTCTTATTATGTTAGCATAGGGATTACATATTGTTATCTAAGTTGGCTTAGTTGATACCCTAAGCATAAGTAGGGTATACATAGGAGATAGTGAATCTTATTTGATCATATAATTGTAAATTATGTTCTCATTAGAGATATTTGAAGGTTTTCCACCTCCAAGTTGCTTATTTTTTATTAACAATAAAAACAAGTTTTGTAGGGACCTAAAAGCCTTACAGGAAAAATGCTACCAAGAGAATAAAACACAACCAACTAGCAACCTACCAACAACAAAAAAAGCTAAATAAAACCACATAACTATTTCATATTGTTAAGATTATCTACCACCTCTAACTCCTGGTTGTAGAAGTTTTGATGAAGGCTTACCAAGTGCAATAAAGCATTCTTTTTATCCTCAAAAGGTTTATTTTTGCCCCCCCTTGTCCTTGAACTTGGCCCCTTTAAATCGTCTTGCACCTATTTCTTCCCTTTGTCTTTTATTGCCTGCTTTTTCCTTATACTCTCCTTAGGGATCCCATTAGTAATGTATTCCTCTCTCAAATATTTGAGCTTCTCCATGAGAATCCTAATCCCCTCAACACTATTTTTCATAGAGCAGTGGATTATCTTTAAAATATTCTCTAGATTTCTATTAGTCCTCTAGAGTTTCTCTTCCAAGTTATTTATTCAAATTTTAAATTCCATCTTTCAAACATTAGTAGAATCCTCAAGACAATCAAACCTACTTTTCATCTCATTGTTCTCAAACCCGGGCTGGCCCCAATCCTCATTGGTAATTTTCTCCTACATACCATGAACTTTGATATTAATTTTGTTGATTTCTAAAAAGAACCATTTTTCCAGTTTAAATTGGTTAGTGACCCCTTCCCTTGCAAGCCCCAAGATGTCATAAATCTCCTCTAGATAAGTAAATTCTTCAAACAAATGTGGAAGGTCAACAGCATCTTGGTTATCTTTCACAACACCTTTCTTCGAAGACTGGATCCCAACAACCACTACCACTTTCTCCTTACCTTTACTTGACAATTCCCCTTTAGACAAGAATTTTCTTCCCCTTCCTTTGAGTTTTATCTCCTTCTTCCTCCCTAGTTTGTGAGCCCTCAGACCAAGAGATACTCTTCTTTGCTTTCTTCCAAGGGGAATTCTTCTTCCCAATGCCCTTTGTTTTCCTTTGAGCCTCTCCCTCAGAAGGGAGTGCAAAGAACACTTCCATTGAATCTTCTCCCTCATCTTCCTCCCTCTAATCCTCATCATCCTTGTCCTCACTAGGATTTGAACTCATCAGAATAGTGAACAACCATGAGTTTTTGTTGTTTCTTTACATTCCCCTTCCTCCTCGAATTTAGCATAGGGGTTTGTTTTTTAACATATTCCATAATTAGAAGAATTAATCCCTCATGCAACATAGGAAATTTGGGGTTTTTCATGTGTTCCTTAACAACATAGTCCAAAGATGCTAACAAAAAGTAGGGAAACAAAACCAACAACTTATGCCTAAAGTGGTTTAGGAAAATGAAATGAACATCGCATATTGCAGTGAGCCTACCGTCTAAAGTGATATACCACATAATAATTTCGACCACTTCTTCCCAAATGGGTTTTACGTAAAAAATAGTTATAGCCCCAAGAGGAGAGTTTCATCAACTTTCCACACCCATTCCCCATAAAAAATTGGTTTAGGGAATCATCATTAACCTTTTTGGTCATAAAAAAATTTCCTTCTCTACAATGAAAGCCTTGTAATATTCACAATCACCTCCTCACTAATATCAACTTCCTTTCCATTCACATTCAATACCATGTTCTTCCAGCCTTTGATAAAAACCTTGGAAGCTTTCAGGTCATGACCATGAAGCCTCTCCAAGTAGGGAGTCATGCCCCCCTCTTCCAGGATTCTCCAAACTTTCTGATTCTTATGGACCTCATTGCAAGGTAAGGGCTCCACCTGACTTCTCTCACTTCTAAGTGGCTTGTTATTCTCAGTTATTATCAAGTATTTATTAAATATTTCATATTATATTCCTCTTTTGTGCAAGATATTTCATTACAAATTTTATGGGTACTAAGCAAAGGAAAAATATTTTCTATGGTTTAAAACATAATTAAAAACTAAAGACTTGGAAATAACTTGACAAATTTATAAAATATTTAAAAATACACATAATATTGATTTCCTTCATATGTAAATCAAAATTAGAGTTCAACACATATCATTGACAAAAAACGAGTCTTCTAACTTCTCACATCTCCTACTTATAGATGCCCTTTTTTTTAAAGAAATTAAAAAATATATAAAAATCCTAACAAAAGACAAAAATAAGAAAATAAATTAATCATCTATGTATTTCTTATCATTATGAATATGGATCTATGGTCTATCTATGTTAAGGTGAGCATTGCTGAAACAATCGAGAATGTATGTATCTATTTTGTATATTTATTTCTTAAATATATCTTTATTTTATTTCTATATGTATTTTCACTATGAGTGTGCCTCAATCTATATTAAGGAAACAATTGGTGAAGCTAACTAGGAATAAGCACCAAATGAGGGATTACGAGCTATGTTCCATGGATTGCGAGGGACAAAAGGATGCATGGGTAAGAAATGCAGGCAGGGCGGTTTCGGAAAACAGGAGAATGGATGTTAAAGAAGACCGACAATGTAATGAGGTGATTGTATATAAATATGAAACAAAGAGAAACAAATGCGTTGCACAACAGTATGAATATGTCTGCTAAAATAAGTGTATTGATATATAGTTTTTAAATTCTTGATCAAATGGAAAAATGGCACTTTTGACCGTATCTAATCATTTCTCTGATAGCCATCATATCTACTGGAGAAAATGGCACTTTTGACAAAACCCATAAGCAGTCCAAAGCAAGCCTGACCTTAAAATTTGATAAAATTGTCATTTTTCTCATTTATGTGAAGACGACCATTTGTTGTACAGGCCAACACATTGCCATTACTGAGTGTGCTTCTATTGAAAAGCCTTCGAAAACTGAACCAACGTGGTTTGTGCATTGTGTTTTAGATTGTTCTGAATATAATTCGACATATAAATATTTAAACAGTTCCTGAATGTTCTGCAGTTTTGACTATGGTATGATGTATGTCCACGCCCTGTTCCAAAGATAAAAACATGCTACATAGAGCAATATTGACTTCACTCCTGCAAATTGCAGTTGGCTGAATGTGACCAAATTTGTACAGGACAGTCATTGGTAGAAAGGCTAACACATTGTTATTACTGAGTGTGCTTGTATAGAAATGTTTTTCGAAACTCTCAGACAAATGCAATTGAATGTTGTTTATGGCAAAACTGAATTCATTGCAAAAGTTGGTTTCAATTGATTCCTTTTGGCTTATATTATTTCATCTATTTTAGGTTCCTGCATTAGATTATGCTTGATCAAATTTCATCTCACCATTTGTAATGTTTTTATGGTTGAAACTGTTAATTTTTTACTAATAATAGGAAACCATACAATTTGCATGCATTGTCACTGTATAGACATGACTACAATTATGTGGGCAATTATGCATTACATATGCCAACTGCATTTGCATTTTGAAAGACTTTTCTATACAAACACAGTAATAGCATTGCGTTAGCCTTTATTACTAATGACTGTCCAGTACAAATTTGGTCACGTTCCGCCAAATGCAATTGGCAAGCGTCAAGTCAATCTCCATAGTTCTCGGAAGGATGTTTTTAGTCTTTCGAAGAAGTGGAGCTCTGGAATAGGGTGTGGACATACATCACACCATACTCAAAACTGCAGAATATTCTGGAACTGTTCTAAAATAGCTTTGGAGTCTATCTGGGCAAATATTGTGAAGTTTGGCTTTACACCTGCCAATTGCATTTGCCTGAGAGTTTTCAAAAGGTTTTTCTATAACAGCATAATCAGTAACAGCAATGTGTTAGCCTGTACAACAAATGGCTGTCCTGTGTTAGATTGGGAGTATTTCTGGAGAGTGGTGTTCCTTGCTTTAATTAGTTTATGTGTTTTAATGAGGTTCCCAAGGATCCTGCACTTCCCTATCGCGCACTACAGAAGATTGATAAGGCTGAAAGTGAAGTAAACTCAATCTTGTGATTCTACTCCTCTTCTGATTGGTGCTTATCCTCAGGATTATGGTTAACAAAGTAACAAATGACTATGCTATCCATTTATCACTACATATTTTTCTTTTCTGGGAGCTCCTGTTTTATTTTCAGTATGGAGTTCAATGTATGTGTAATGTAATATTTGTTCTACAACCCAAACTATATAATTTAGTATGATAAATCTGCAAACTAGATACAGTTAGTCACATTTATTGATAGTATTAGAGTAGTTCAATTCTACACGTCTGTGTCATTTGTTTAATAATTCATGTTGAATATAATCTGCATATTACAATGATTTGTCAAGCAGTTTGTGTTGGAGATATGAAAAACTCACGAGGGCAAGAATTTAATCAGCAAGACCAGATACCTTCCATAAGAAGGATGCAATAAAAAAAAATTTATATTACTAGAAAATAATGAATAAACAGTACAATAGGATGCTCTTATTATGAAGGCAATGATAGAATCCAAGATGAAATCCTAAGAAAAATTAAAATCATGACAATGTCTTAATCTTATGATATGAGACATGCAAAACAAATAACCTAAGTAAGTTTAAGTTTAAGTGACTATGTGTGGAGATGTTCTAAAGTGAAACTAGATAGAGAATATACCATGTCCACTCCAACACTCCCCTTAAGTGCAACTTGAAAAAAATGATCAAATATGCAAAGATGCAAGGATGGGTCAAGGAACCACGACCCTCCCATATGATTCTGAATACAATCTTCATGGAGAGAAGATTAAATAAAAAAAATCCCTTCAACAAAATTGATATCTCCAACAAAGCTCTAAGCTTCCATTTCCTCTTACCCCAATTTCTGATAGTGTCCACATTAGGCCTAGCCCCTAAACTTTCCCAACTTGTAGGATGATCTATCAACAATAGAATTAAGAACTTTAAGTAGCCACGCTTGTCCATCTTCTACCAATAAAAGAAGAAGATTAAACAGGTCTTGGAATAGAATGACCTTTGATAGTATCAACTCAACACTTCTTCAACACTTCTTCAAAGGTAAACTAGAGTTAATGCCTAAAGAAACCCCTTGGGCAGTTACTGACATAAAAATAGGATAGCCTTCCCTATCCTCAAATATGTCAACAAAGTAGGAGGGGAACAATCTTAGCATAAAGGACAGTTGGGCGTCAAGAAATCTTTTCCCTTTGTTAAAGGAATAGTACATAGCTCCCTAACTATAACACCATAAGAAGTTTCCTCCCTAGAATCAATACCAAACAAACCACCTACACTAGAATAACAACTAAAGTGTAGGAAGAATAAGGATCCCAGAGGACCCCAACCTATCCTATCTAATCCCCCTATCTAACTATCAGTTAATTAAAACATCATGCTCCCTATTAGCACACACAAGACAAGTAGGGAGGAGGAACCCTTTACAGAATAACTAACTCAAACCATAAGAGTTGACTAACTTCTTTATCCCATGATCCTTGAAAATGCCAACAAAAGCCTTCACCTCAAGAGTACATAGAAGACCAAATCTTTGCAAACATGAGTCTTTTGGGGCACATAAGCAAAGCCAACACTCCAACAGACATCTAACCATATGTCAATTAGCCAAACATCCCCTCATCATGCAACACATTCCACTCATCTATAGAACCATCATCAGTGTTGTCCACACGATAGTTCTCACCATCCTCATCATCCTCTCTACCTCCATCATGAGTAGTATTGAGAGATGTGAAGGCATCAAAAGCTATATTTATGGAATTGTTGTAGTATCATTTTCCTCAATCACAACACTAATAAAATGTTTAAAAATGGTATCTTATTTGGAATTTATTGTAATAGGACCATAATTTCTATGATATTAGTTATCTATCATATAAATTGAAAAAATTCCAAGGATAAAAGGGGAAAAGGAACTAAACGTGGAAAAATGTAATATATTATTGTGAATGGGAGATAATGGCAGCCTACTAGGTTAAAGACAAATCGAAACACTTCGAGCAACAAAAAACTACAATAGACAGCAATAGCCACCGACAAAATGTTGCTCACTCAGTTAGGCCGATCCTTGGCCAAGGCAACATGAACATTAGCAAACTCATCCCTTACACAAGTGACAAAAAACAAAGCTTGCACACAACAGTGGAATGAAACATTAATTGAGCATTGATTTATGTAAACAGATTACAAAGACAACCAATTTGTGAAGGTATCGAATTCCTTCTTCATCAGCCCGATTACTCCCTCTATTTGGTTTTCTTTCTGCAACTTAATTTGGGATCTTTCCAAACCAGTCAATCTTTCCTGACGTTGCCCTCTTGTCCTGTACCCGTACTTCCTCTGTTCTTCAAAATCTTAGAACTCACTTCTGTTCTTTTCTGTTGACACCATAAGAACACTCTACCTCCGCCAAAACAGATCGGGCTCTCTCTTCCAAAACCGTCAACCCCTCTATTTGGCAGAACCCCAAACTCTATCTCTGGCCACTGGCTGAGGAAAACTGTTGTAACTTCCATAACCAGACGTGTAATGAGAAAGGAAGATTCAAGAATCTTGATGCTAAACAAAAAAATGGCCACATGTCACAAAGATACAAGGGATCAAAAACTAGAAAAACCAAAATTGCAAAAATCAAAATTGATGGGGAACGATGCCTCTGCATCAGACTCCCGCGGGACAAAAAGATCATGAACTCCAGTTCACGAGATCATCAATGGAATGACCATAGGTGGAAATCTCAAGTGTGGTCAACCAAGAAATATCCTCCAAGGGATGATTGTGCCATTTCACCAAATACCTAAAATACTCCTTGTTGCGGATCTATCTCAATAGTTTTTTTATCTCAAATGCATTCAATTTCCAATAGAACTAATTTGGTCAGAGGATACTCTTCAACAACTTTCAACTCCAACTCTGTTGTGTCTTCATCTGCAACGCCTTTGTATGGATACAAATATGCTACATTGAAGATAGGGGAAATGCCCATGCCTAGAGGAAGGCCAATCTTATAGGCATACGTTGAAAACTTCCGAAGAATCTTGCAAAGGACCGATTTTTCTTATTTTTAGTTTATTATATTCACCTATAGGAGATCTTTCTCTCCTAAGATGAGCCAAAACAAGATCACCCACTGAAAATGAACTTCTCTCCACTTCTTATTGCATCCTTAAATGTTCATCTTAACCTCCTCATTAAGGTCATGAATGACTTGGGAAAAGTCTTCACCATCTGCACTCCATCTCTCCATGTCACCAAGATTTTTTAGTTCCAAGATACCCCTAGGATGCATGCCATAAACAATATAAAAAGGACTGAGACTTGTACTCCTGTTTGGAGAATCGTTATAAGAAAACTCAACCTGTGCTAAAACCATATCCCAATTACTAGGTGTGTTCCCAACAAGGCACCACAACATATCACCAAGACTCCTATTCACTACTTCAGTTTGACCATCTGTTTGAGGGTGATACGCTGAACTAAAGCTAATATGTGTTCCCAACTTCTTCCAAAGGGTTCTCCAAAAATTCCCTACAAATTTTGTATCTCTATTTGACACTATACTCCGTGGAATACCATGTAATTGAACCACTTCATTGAATTTTTTTTTAGCAATATTGGTTGCATCACTTGTCTTCTTCCATGGAATAAAATGAACCATTTTAGAGAACCTATCCATAACTACAAATATATAATCATCACCTCTTTGAGTCCTAGGAAAACCTATAACAAAACCCATACTTACAGAATCCCATGGTCGAGATGGAATTGGTAATGCTTGATACAAACTAGTATTTTGACTTCTTCCCTTTGCATGTTGACATACTTTGCATCTCTCCACATACTTCCTAACATCAACCCAGGTATTCTTGGCCAATAATAGTGTGTACTCAATTTTAGATAATTTTTATCTTGTCTAAAATGTCCTCCTAGGTTGCCACAATGTTTCTCTTTCAAGAGATTCTCCCTCATTGATACCCTAGGTATGCACAATTGTCTGCCTTTGAACAACAAACCTTGTTGTAGTATAAAGTCAATCCAAGGGCCCCTATCTCTATTGATTGGACTGCTACAAGCTTTATATGCATCTTTGAAATTTGGATCATCCACATACAACTCCTCAAACTATCTAAACCAACATTGTTAGCCCAGATATCATGCAACAATAAACTTCTTCTACTTAATGCATCAACAACCTTATTTGTTTGCCTAGTCTTATGCTTCAACACAAAATTAAAACTTTGAAGATATTCTACCCACTTTGCATGCCTCTAATAAAAATTATGGTGACTGTTAATAAATTGTAATGCATGGTTAGCAGTGTAAATAAAAAACTCCTTAGGAAGCAGACAATGCCTCCACTTCTTCAAATATTGAACCAATACATAGAATTCAAGATCATAGGAAAAATATTTCTTCTTGGCATCATTTAATCTTTCGCTAAAATAAACCATTGGTTTTCCTTCTTGACTAAGGACAACTCCTATTTCCAATCCACTGGCATCACATTCAACCTAAAATACTATAATGAAATCAGATAGTGCAAGTATAGGTTGCTCAGTTACTCTATGTTTAAGAAATTTGAAACTCTTTTCAACCTCTTGAGTCCATATAAACTGCTTTTTAGATCCCTTAATTGTTTCAAGTATAGAAGCAACTACATGACTAGAATTTTTAATAAACTTCCTATAGAAACTAGAAAGTCCATGAAAACTTCTTACCTTTGATGCACTCCTTGGCATTGGCCAATCAATCATGGATTGAACCTTTTCCTTTTCCATGTTCAACCCTTCACTGGATACTACAAAATCCAAATAAATCAATCTAGTTTGCATAAACATAGACTTCTTAAGATTAATTTGCGGCTTCTCTTCATGTAACCTCATCATAGCTATATTCAAATGTTGTAAATGCTCTTCTTTAGACTTGCTAAAAACCAACATGTCATCAAGATATACAATAACAAACTTTCCTAGAAATGGTTTCAAGACTTCATTCATAAGCCTCATAAAAGTACTAGGTGCATTTGTGAGCCCAAAGGGCATAGCCAGCCATTCATAAAGTCCATCACTAGTTTGAAATGTTGTCTTCCACTTATCTCTAGGTCTGATCCTAATTTCATGATAACCATGTTTCAAATCTATCTTCGAAAAATACTTAGCACCACTCAGACAATCCATCAAATCAACTATTTTGGGAATTGGAAACCTATATCTGATAGTTATCTTATTAATGGCCTTAGAGTCTGTGCACATTCTCCATTCATTTCCTTTCTTAGCCACTAAGACTATAGGAACAACACAAGGGCTAAGACTCTCTCTTATCAACCCTTTCTTGATTAATTCTTCAACTTGTCTTCTAATCTCATCATTCTCTTTGGGAGTCAATCTATATGCAGCCTTGTTTGAAAGGCTCGCCCCTGGATTCAATTCCATGTGATGGCTAATACTTCTCATATGAGGCAACTCATTGGGAAAATCAAATACTACAATCTCCTTATGTTCTTCCAAGATCTCTTGTATCTCCTTAGGAAGATTATCCAACCCTATAGAGGTAAGCAAATCCTTGGGTTTGAGCACCAAAGCAACTCCCATTTCTTCCTCCATGATATGTAAGAACTCTTTTTCAAGTGCTCACCAACATTATCTTGCTGCTATTATTATTACTATTTTCCTCTTTTTGTTCATGCATAGGAAGCAAAGTATGGTTGATTCCATCCTTTTCAAAAGTATAGGTGTTACTTCTCCCATCATGTACGGCTTTCTGATCAAACTACCAAGGTCTACCAAGCAATACATGACACACATCGATGGGAATGATATCACACATCACACTATCCTTATATCTATCAATTTGAAATTCTACTAAGGCTTGTTCATCTACCAGCAAATGATGCACCTTCTGTAGCCAAGAAACTTTATAAGGTGCAGGGTGTTTATTTCTCTTAAGTCCTAGTTTATCCACCATTTCAACAGCCACTATATCATCAATACTACCACTGTCAATAATCAATTTGTAGCACTTACCTCTAGCCTTGCACTTTGTCTTGAATAAAGCTCTTCTTTGTGCTGATTCTTGACTCTCCTTTGGTGGCTTCAACAACACTCTCTTGAACAACAAAGACTCTCTGGTCTTAGGTTTCTCATTGTGATGAGAAGGTGATCCCACACTTTCTTGATATGCTTGCATAATCTTATTGCTTCTTTCTAGCCTTGTGTGACCTTCTCTTGAGAATTTCAGACACTCCCAACTCTTCTGACCAGCATATTAATTGTATTTGAAACATTTACTAGTAAAACCTCTTCCTCTACCTTGATAACCACCTCTACCAAATAATCTTCCTCCTTTGTTTTGATATCCTCCTCTTTCTTGATTAACTATGCCACTAGAACTACCAACCCCTTCATCTTGATGGGATTGTTGTCCCCTACCATCCTTTTGTCCTCTTCCTCTAAAGCCTCTTCCTCTATTTCTTCCTTGTTGATTTTGCTTCCTTATGAGCTTCTCTTCTGCCTTAATGAAAAATTGATAGGATTCCTCAAGAGTTGCAGGGGACACTGAGATTAGCTCATCTTGTAAATTGTATTTCAAACCATTAAGGTATCTTGATACCTTTTCCATATCCTCTTCACTGTGGCCTGACCCAATCACCAACTTGTAAAACTCTTCAATACATTCTTTTATTGATATATATTTTTGCTTGAGATTCTGCAATGTTTTAAAAAGATTGGTTTGATAGTCTCCCAAAAGGACATTCACATTCAATTTGGAAACCATTCAATCCCAAGAAGTGATCTTTTCCTTGTTCTTATTTCATCTTTATACTATACATAATCCCACCACATTGTAGTGTGGCCTTTCAGCCTTGTACATGCAAACTTAACTTTCCTTTCTTTTGGAAATCCTTCATACTCAAAATATTTGTCTAGATCATTGATCCAGTCAATGAGTTCATCCCCATTTAGGCTTCCAAATAAGTAGGGACCTCTATTTTTGGTTCGGCGCCCACACTCATAATGGCCTTTATCAATCTTTCTTCCACTCCTTCTGGCTCTTCTCTAACTTCATCATCAATTTGGGATTGCTCTTCCTCCCTAACTTCATTAACATCATCAATGACTATTTCCCTTTGTTGTGCTTGCTCCATGGAATCCATCCTTGTTGACAAGTTCTGCAACAACTCTAGAACTCCTTCTTCATGGTCACTTCGACCACCACCTCAAGCACTTCCTCTTCTCATCCTTCTTGGTGGCATTCTATCCACTTCCCAATCTCCCAATGTCTTCCTCCTTTGATAACAAGATAATGGCAGCCTGCTAGGTTAAAGACAAATCTAAACACTTCGAGCAACATAAAACTACAACAAACAACAATAGCAACATATAGAATGTTGCTTACTCGGTTAGGCCGATCCTTGGCCAAGGCGACAAGAGCATTAGCAAACTCATCCCTTACACACAAGTGACAAAAAACAAAGCCTACACACCAAAATGAAATGAAACATTAATTGAGCATTGATTTATGCAAACGGATTACAGTGACAACCGATTTGTGAAGGTATTGACTTCCTTATTGATTAGCCCGATTACTCCCTCTATTTGGTTTGCTTTTTGCAACTTAATTAATTTGGGATCTTTCCAAACCAATCAATCTTTCCTGATGTTTCCCTCTTGTCCTATACCCGTGCTTCCTTTGTTCTTCAAAATCTGAGAACTCGTTGCTATTCTTTTCTATCAACACCAAAAGAACAATCTGTCTCCACCAAAACAAATCAAACTCTCTCCCAAAACCATGAACCCCTCTATTTGGCAGAACCCCAATCTCTATCTGTGGCCAACGGTTGAGGAAAACCGTTGTAACTTCCATAACAAGAAATGTGCAACGAGAAAGGAAGATTCAATAATATTGATGCTAAACAAAAAATGGCCACATGTCACAAAGATACAAGGGATAAAAACCGAAAATAACCAAAGTTGAAAAAATCAATATTGATGGGGAACAATTCCCCTGCATCAGGGGAGCTCTAGTCTTTCTTATGCAAACTTAACGGTTTATATTTTGAACTAGATTAAGGTTTATCATTTTTCCCCTCTTGTCCTACTATACCATCTTAATAGGAGTCCACAACATTAATGGATAATTAATATGTCTATCTCCCACCTATTTTTAACTTTGATTGTAAACAATGGAGAGCATGGCACCCAATAGAATAAGGAAATCCACACCCAAGGAATACAATGAGGTAATAAAAGTGAAAGCCTTATTCTTGTTTATTTATTTATAAATATTGTGGACTTTATTTTTTAATAGTATAAAATTTACTATTTAATTATGTATTGTCTTGGCCATATCCACTTGAAGCAATACCTTATTGCTTGGGTTAAGGATGCTTGAAAACCCCATAACATCAAGTTTGCAAGGGTTCCTAACCTCACCAAAGGTTTTTTCATGTTCTCTTTTAAGGAACCTCACTAGTTTAATACACTCTTGAGCAACCCTAGCTACTAGTTTATGTGTAACTCCCTTAGGTATATTACATTGGAATTAAATAATTTCAAAGTTTAAGAGCAAACCTTTCTCAAGTTAATTTTCTTGCTTGAGCTTCATGGATTCCCCATTCATCTCTAGACTTTCCTACAACAATTTATCAAGCCACTAAGATATTTTACTTTCCATGAGCTAGATATTTTTTCTTCTTGTCGCTAGAAGAGAGTCTATATTGGAACCTAATCTTAAAGAATCTTTGGAAATTCAAGTTGGGTCATTTCATGTTTTGGAGAAAGTGATCTATATTAATTTGTCCAATATTTTCTTATGGTTCCAAGGATTCTCTTATGATTCACTTGTCTCTAAGAAAATTGCAAGTCTCCAACATTGATCATTAAGGATGAGGTTTGTACTATTGTTTAAGGTAAAAATGGTCAACTCCAAAACCCATCAAACTAAGCAACCAAACTCCTTCAAGTAAAACCCAATAATTTCTATAAATCTAAACTTATTTCTCAAAATTGTAGACTTATTTCAATTCAAACAAATACAAATTTATTGTCTTGTGGTTATTTTTCTATGCTTGAACTTCCTCAATAAGTGTTCAACCCTCTAGGTAGCCTCATAGTTTATTGCATATATCATTATGGGAAGATATTTGGGAAAAGTGTTGCTCTATCTAGCTAGGTATCCTCCTACCAAACCAACATTATTTTCTAGGCAAAAGTATACCACCTTAAGAAACTAGTATCACAATCCAAATCTTTTAATAGAGGATTGTTGGCAAGAAGGATGGGGAAGTACAATCCAGAGATCTATACCCCAGGACCTCTTATGTAGTTAGTTTATACCCCAAAGGATATAGTAAGAGAAGCAAGTATTTGATGTAAGTTATTAAGATGAATAAAAAATTTATCTTATACTAACAACAAAGGAATCATTCATTCATTCATAATACATGTATAGATAAACCCTTATATCTCCTTATATTATATTATAACAGTAACCAAAAGGTAGGTCTTAGTCTCTACTCTTATATCTATATACATACATCTCTCTACATATGATTTACATTGCATATATATCATTTCCCATTAAGGGACATGACTCCTAGTTACATCTAATGTCTATTCCTCCCTTTGTGGACCCCTTGTGATGGCTTGCAGTAAGATCTGCTTCTATCTTTGACCTGCTAACTGTTGGAAGAATAAGAAGATTGTCATTGATATGCTTACTAACAACATGAATATGGAATATAAGTATAAATTGTGTAGTATGCGGTTCAGTGTTGTCATTGATGTCAACATTGTATTCCAGTAGGAAGATCACCATGTAGACCATTTTGTATAGCTTGAGCATAGTTATCCAATGGATATTTGCAAGAAGGTTTGATCTAGCAAAGACAAATAAAAGGAAAATTGACTAAGTGTCAAAACAGTAATTCAGTGTAGAGGACATCCGGTATTTTGGTCCGAATTGGTCCGCTATGTATGGTCTCTCTCTATGGTTTTGGGGTAATTTTTTTGGATGTTAGTAGAGTCTAAATCCATAATTTCATAGTGTTTTAGCTTTTGGTGTTGAAGATATGAATGACAATATATCAGTCTAGTAGTGGCGGAAGTTTCTAGTTCAGTGTGTATGTGTTAGTGAATTCACACTTCTTCATGGATTGGTATCTAGCTTTGTGGATTTATGGAGATGCTGACAGGTGTCAATAGAGTGTGAATTCCTATTGGCATGAAGTTTGGAGGTTTGCATGTCAGTTTTTGGATGTACAGTTGCAGAATTTTGATGTTAGGTCATTACCAATATCTACCTAATAAGTCTTGTGTATCGTGAAGTTTAAATAAGTGTTGATGCATTATGTAGGATCTAATATAGGCCCATTCTGACGTATTTGAGTTTTTCATAAGTTTTTTTGTGGTGTGAAGTATGTTTTGGGCTGAAAAGGTATATTTTGCATGATACATCTAATTAGGCCAACCTAATTGATGTTGTAAGTGTTTGTGAATGAAGCGAATATATATGTAAGATATTTTTTGGTGTTTTTGTGATAGAAGTGCAATGTGATGTATAATTGATATGAATTGTGTGAGTATAAGGCGAATGTAGAGCAGCACAGAGTGTTAGTGCAGATCAGTATGAAGTGTCTCAAGTCAATGTATTGATCTTCAATGGAATTGTAATCATGCATATTGTAGATGTAATTGTAACAGTTCAAATCTTGGTTGTGAGCCACCACTCTCTTCTATATTTTCTTCTTTTTGTGGGTAGTGAGTCCACTAGGACAGCGAGTCCACCTCCAGTGAGCATTTCCACAATATCTTATAACTGACTATAATATATTGTGATCTAACCCTCGCTGTGGTTTTTCCCATTTTGGGTTTTCCAACATAAAAATTTGGTGTTCATGTGTTACGTGATGGTGATGGTAGATTTCATGATTTCCTTTCTTTTTGTAAATTGAATATGCTATGTGGATTGAATGTTTAAATGTTTAAGTGGTTTCAAGGAATATTGATTCACCCACCCCCCCCTCAGTATTTCGAGTGTTCAACAATTGGTATCAGAGCTTGGATCCTTGGAAGAATCTTAACTACTTTATGAAGATCTTGGAGGTTGAACACGTGGCTGTTAGAGGATTTTCTACTCCTTCGAAAGAGATACCTGTTGTTGGGTTTATAGAAGAGTGCATGGTTGACATAAATGGAGAACTCAGAATAGCCCTTGAAGATCAGGAAAGGACTGAAAGTGAGAACAAAAATCTAAAGGAAAATGTTAAGGACACATATGAATGCATCAAAAAATTGAGAGATCAAATCAAGAAATTCAGAGACAGACATAAGGAAATTAGTGAGCAGTTAAAGCAAGCCAATCAAACAATTACCAGTTTGACAGTACAAGTTAAAGAAGGAAAGAGTTGACGAATTCCTGAATGCCAAAGTGGAAAGAAAATATGAGGAATGATCAAAACTTGAAGAAGTTGTGACATTTAGATCGGATCTAGAAAAAGAAAAGAGTCTATCATGTCCCCTTTTTTAAAAAATAGCCATTTTCTAAAATTTGTAGTTCCTATTTTTAGTAAGTCAGGTTGTCTAAAAATAGTAAGTCATGACTCATGGACAAACTAGGAAAAGTGTGCTTCTCAAGATAAATTAAATCAAACAAAATTTAATTGTAGACATTTGATATCACTTGAAAACATTTATCATTCCCAAGTAGGTGTGGGTTTGGAGAATTTTTTTTTATCAAATTGGTAAAAGGCATAGTTGGACAAATAGCCAATGGGAAGGAGCGGTTAAAATTTGGAAGACAAATGACAAGAGGAGTTACAAAACTTGCATGCAAGTAACCTCTTTCCTTGGGCGTTGAGATTTGGGCACCCAATTTGGTGGATAATAGATTTTTACATTTTATATGTGGTTTGGGTTTTATTATTCTTGACCATTCTATGTTTTTTATTTCACAGGCATATGTTATTCCTCTTCGAAAGTTGACAAACCATTGAAGGAGTGATCTTCTAGGTTGATGAAATGTAGAAAAATGGGGTAAGGATCAAACACATAAGATTTTATACTAAATTTGGAAAATTTCATCAAACATAATATAAATAGAAAGGGCTAAATGGGGTGAATGAACCTACCTATTCTTCTATTTTTTTAGGAAATGAGATCCCTCAAGTTAAAATCCACTTTCAACCCTTAGCTGAGTGAATTCTTTGAGGAATCTTGCAATTTCCTTTATTTGTGTGAATGGCCTAAGCAACGCTTTTGGGAGACAGTGAAAATAGTAAATCAACTCAAAACCAAAATGTAAGACCAAATATGAGTAGAATATACATAGAGTTAATAGAATTTTTTTTTCACGCAAATCAGATGAGTGGAGGACACTTAAAATTGATCTCAAAAACTGTCGTAAAGTTTCTTGTTCTGGCACAAAGTATCTTGAGATAACTTTTTAATAGAAATGATTGATTTTGGGAGAAAGATTAAAAATAGAAAATGCATTCATTCATGACATGTAAAGAATGGATTTGATAGATTAAATATAATACTAATAGAAACAGTTCATTTCATGTAGATCGAATAAAGGGAAAATCTTGTGCATCCGTTACAAAATGTTGTTTCCAGAAGTTGTCTGAGGACTCATTTTCCCTATGGCAAATGGGTCCTTTGTAGGGCTTTTCAAAATTGGTTTATGAGTCCTCTGCTCTTGTGTCTATAGTTCCAAATTCTTGATTTTCATAGTCAGACAATCAGAAATAAATTTGAGATCTGATTTTCTGTGAGATGACAACAAATGTGACAACAAATGCAACTTTGCAATTTTGTAACTTTGAGATCTTCAACTTTTCTTCAACCTACAAATCTGCAAAACACAAAGAGAGGGGGGAAATGTTTGTTTTTGGTGAATGGGGGTTTGCCTTGGTCAAACCCTATTTTGGTAATCAAACCTTGAATTGAAACAAAATAGCATGAAAAGAATGATGAATGAACAACTCTATGTCACAACTCACCAAACCCTTGAATGAACCTTGGAATGTAGATCTGCAACTTGCACGAAATGGATTCAATGGATGTGGATCTTGATACTTGAATCTTTGCTTGAAATGATACTTTTAATGCTTGATTGAATTATGAAACCTACATCACAATGTTAGCTTCAAAAAACATGCATGACTCCACATAACTTTGAAATAATGCTTGGATCTTGATTGCCTCAACAAACGATGAAGAAATATGCCCTTACATGCTCTTGATTGAATCATTACTAAGACATGTCCTAGGAGTGTTTAGCGTGATGACAATGATGTTAAGCAAAGATTTATTTTATTCTTTTGTTTCTTTTGAAGGACAATAACTAAGACCACTAGTTTCTATTAGTTCAGGATGCACCAAGGTTAAAGTTGGCTTAGAAGAATCTTTTGTAATAGTGTTGGTATTGAGTGAAGGATTTTTTGGTGCTTTTGTTTCTTTCGAAGGACAATAACCAAGACCACTAGTTGTTTCTTGCGTGTGAGGCTCTATAGGGATGCAGATACCTTATTCTCTAGCACCACATCCTTTTCACTATAACCAAGTTGTTTCAAAATCTCATAACCTCTTCCATAAATCTTCTCCATTTCTTTTGGATTTTGTGGCTATTCGTAATCAACTTCATCAAAGTTTGTTGTGTAATTTGCTTCTTCTCCTAAAGTGGTTGAGGTGGATGCTTTTGAAGGGTCTCGAATTTTGTGTTGACATTACCATTGGTTCTTTTCCCTTTCCAGACTCTTTTATTATGATCTTGTAGTCTCCCATGAATGTAGGTGTAAAATCCAATGATCTGAAATTGTCCATTGATAACACTGTGAAGGGTTTAGGGAACTTATCTTTTTGTTATTCTTGCATGGATTCCACTTGTGTAGTTGTTGTCAATGATTTCAAAGGATTTTCCTTGTATTTTTCAATTTATAAATTACTATAAGGCTCAAGATTAGATTTGATTGTATATACTTTGTTGTTGTAGACATACTTCATTATACAATGAAGAGTAGAAGGCATCCCATTCATTTCATGAATCCATGTCCTACCTAAAAGAAGATTATATAAAATATCATGAGGCATAACATGGATAGTAGTTTGCAATGTGGCCTTTCAAACTGTAATAGGCAATGTGATCACACCAAGGCGATTGTTTTCCTACATTATCAAATCCACAAATAGGTAAAGAGACTAGTATTTTGATTTTGTCTACTCCAATCTTGTTCAAAAGGTTTATGCTACACATGTTAAGGGCTAAGCCATTTTCAACAAGGGTTCTCTTTATCCCCTTCCTATTAATAATAGCTATTATCATGAAAGCTTCATTTTGTTTTTGCACATCCAAAGGAGGTAACCCACTTTGGTGGAAATCAATGTCAACATTCATTCCTTGAATTATGGCTGCTATATCATTTGGATTTGCACTAGGGGAACCATGGCTTGTTGTAATGCATTTTGAAGCATACTATGATAACTAGGTGAGGCTTGAATAAGATCCCATAAGGATATCTTAGCAGGAGTATTATTAAATTGTTCAACAAGATCATACTCCTTTCCAATATGTAAAGGAAAATGAGGAGCATTAGGAAAGATGGGTTGAGGTAATGGTAATGAAGTAGGGATGGTTTTTGGTTGCCTATTGTTCCTTGTATTATATGTGTGAGCAACGGTATTGCAACTCTGTTGCTGCAAAACATTGTTACTATCAAGTTGCCTTGTAAAATTCAAGATACCTCATAGAACTAATGCTTTCTTTTTTGATGGCTCTAAGATAAGCACAAATTTGGATTGAACTTGAGGTTGATATGAGGGTGGATAAAGAATAAGAACTGGCTCAGGAGATTGCTGCAAGGGATATCTAATGTTCATAACCTCAAGACTTATCCTTTTTTTGATTATCTTTTAGTGAAGGATAGTCTAAGATTACCTCATCATTTTCATCTAATGCAGCCACATTACTACTCTTTGAAATACATGAATCAATTCTATCATTCTCTTGCACCACGATATCTACCCTAGTAGGAGAGATTTTAGGAGAGGAGAAAACAAGATGTTCATTACATTCTATGGGTAGATTTTGTAAAGTAACTTCATCACAAATAGGGGAGGCATCAAGAGAAGAATGCTTACCAATGATTGGATCCTTTTGTTCAATTAGATGTTTCCAAGTGGGAGAAGCATTAGGAGAGGGAAAACAAGACTCTCATGACTCTCAATGAGTGTATCTTCTAACACCAAACTATCTTATTCACAAATAGGAGAAATATTAGAAGAAGAACAAATGCGATTGTCATGTTTGTTCATGATTTCATCCTCTTTATCTAAAGCATCCTCACAAATGAAGGATGAATGGAGACTGGGTAAAGTGATGTTAAGAAATATGTCAATGATCTCACCCTCTTGTGCCTTAATATATTCTGTAGTATGAGAGTTTAAAGGAGAGGAGCTTTCAACATTGTCATGATTCACAATGGGTGTTTCTTCTAACACAAAAATACCTTCATCACAAGTAGGAGAGCTATTGGGAGAAGAGAAACTATGATTGTCATGATTGTCTATGATTACATCTTCTTCTATCACATCATTCCCATAAATAGGAGAGATATGGGGGGTTTTGGAATTAAGGAATGTGTCAACATTTTCACTCTCTTGCACTAAGAGACTCTCATAACTAGGAAAGATATTGGAAGAATGAGTAACATGCTTGTTGGTGAGCTTTTTCTTGGCATACTTGGAAAGGAAAAATACTAGCATTGTGAATTTTGAGTGTGTGTGTAAAAAGTAATCTATCCAACTTATGTAATGCTTCAAAATGTAAATAATTGTCTAACAAATCTGATGATTTTTGCTACTGAAATGATTTTGGAATGATTTACAAATGCCTACACTAAATGGTTGTTTATACCTAGATGTATAAAACATAAATTCCTGAAACTTTCCAAACTGATATTGTAGGTTACCAGCAGGCCTAGGAAGTGCAGAAAACCACAAAAAAGATCAAAAAAGTTGGCTTTTGTAGGCCTTGAAGGACTCATTCGCCCAAGGGTGAATGGGTCCTTACACAGGTTTAAAAAAAATAAAAAATGCAATTTCTAATTGATTATATGTGTTCTCTGTTCCAAGTTTCAGACTGTAACTTCTGTGACAAAATTTTCTAGAATTTGATGACCTAATGCAAGTAAAATTAATGAAAAATGATGAACTATATGACACTTTTCAAAATGCAATTTTGATCTATTTTTTGAATGTGAATGATTGAACATACACTAATATGCAAGTACTATGTAAAATTATTCTAACATTATGCAATTGTTGTTGAATTTTCAGGTTTAAAATGAATGCAAAATGCAAGTTTACACCTAAAATGCAATCCAATTTTATGCTAAATTTAGAAACCCTAAATGCAATGAATTAAATCAAATCCTACATCTAGGGTTTAAATGCACTCCAAATCAGAAATTAGAATGTTCAAAACTCAGATTCACCAAAATGAACATAAAAAAATGGGGTGGAGTTCAAACACATAGGGTTTTGACTAAATTTAGAATATTTCACCAAGCTTACTATAAATAGAAAGGGAAAAATGGGGTGAATGAACCTACCTATTATTCTATTTCATTCAAGAAATGAGATCCCTCAAGTTAAAATCCACTTTCAACCATTAGGTGAGTGAATTCTTTGAGGAATCTTGCAATTTCCTTTATTTGTGTGAATGGGTTAAACAACACTTTTGGCAGACACACTAAAAAAAGTAAATCAACTAAAAATCGAAATGTAAGACCAGATCTGAGTAGATTATACATAGAGTTAATAGACACAATTTATTTCATGCAAATTAGATGAGTGGAGGACCCTTAAAACTAATCTAAAAAATAGTTGCACGAAGTGTTCTATTCTAGTGCAAAGTGTCCCAAGATAACTTTTCGAAAAAAATCACTGAATAGGGATTTTGGGAGAAATATTAAAATAGAAAAATCATTCATTCATGACATGTAAAGATTGGATCTGATAGATTAAACATAATACTAACATAAACAATTCATTTCATGCAAATCGGATAAACAAAAAATATTTTGCACTTGTTACAAAATGATGTTTCCAGAAGCTGTTTGAGGAATCATTTTCCCTATAGCGAATAGGTCCTTTGTAGGGATTTTCAAAATTGGTTTTTGGGTCCTCTACTCCTGTGTTTGCGCTTCTAGATTCCCGATTTTCATAGTCAGATAGTCAGAAATAAATCTGAGATCTAAGTTTCTGTGAGATGACAACAAAGGTGACAACAAATGCAACTTTGCAATTTTGCAACTTTGAGATCTTCAACATTTTTTCAACCTACAAATCTGCAACACCCAAAGAGAGGGGAAAAATGTTTGTTTTTGGTGAATGTGGGTTTTCCTTGGTCAAACCCCATTTTGGTAATCGAACCTTAAATTGAAACAAAATAACATGAAAGGAATGATGAATAAACAACTCTATGTCTCACCAAACCCTTGAATGAACCTTAGAATGTAGATCTACAACTTGCATGAAATGGCTTCACTAGATGTGGATTTTGATATTTGAATATTTGCTTGAAATGATACATTGAATGCTTGATTGAATCATGAAACCTACATCACAATGTTAACTCCAAAAAACCATGCATGACTCCACATAAGTTTGACATAATTCTTGGATATTGATTGCTGCAACAAATAATGAAGAAATCTACCCTTGAATGCTCTTGACAATAATCTTGACTGTTGTTAACTTCACCTCTTGCTAGCTTTTTTCCTTAGACTTGATTTGATCAAAATAGCCTTGTATTTATAGATGTTTATCCTTAATTTCTTGAAATTCAAATATCACAAGACGACATTGAATTATGGATTTGAAAATGTTAAAATATCGCCAAAAACATAATTTAAATTAGGGTCCTAAGGTCTAGGGAGGACCCATTCACCCATGGGCGAATGGGTCCTAGGTCCCTAAACCTAGGACACACATTGGTCAATGAGAAGTGTTATGCTAAGGCAATAATGAATGTTGGGTTTTCTCTTTGGAAAATGCAATTAAATAAGCTTGGATTTGAATTGAAGGGGCCAATTAAGAAAAATTAAGGTCAATTAATTAAAAGATCTCTAAATAAGTGTGAAAATGTAAATGAATACATTTTGCAACACTAGATTAAGGCATAATTAAGTTTATTTTAATTAATAGGGCCCTAAACTTAATGTGAATACGTAAAATACATATTACAAAACTAAATTAAGGCATAATTAAGTCCAAATTAATTAATTCCAAATTAAGCATGGAAATGTAAAAGGGATAGATTTTTCTACACTACAGCTAATAAACCAAGAAGATAGAGACTTGTAGCAGTGGATTTATTTTGTTATTGTGAGTAGAATTATTGTGTGTTATTTTTCTATTATAAATAGCTCTAGAACATTTGTATTCCAGCTCTATCATTGTATTGGATTTTGGAGAGTTTTTGTGCAAATCTATTGGGGTTTTGGGTGTATTTTTGAGTGTCAAATTGTTGGAAATTGTGTGTATTGTAAGGGAAGATCTGTAGACTGACCAAAGTTCCTTTTATAGGCTATTATGCTACAATTTTTTTTGTAGAAACTTTATTTGGTTCTGCAATAAAAATTTTGAGTGTTTGTGGCTTCATTGGTGCAATTGTCAACATATTTGATTTCACCATTTTTCCTTGTTTGCAAATTTAATCATATAAATTGTTAAAGGATTTTAAAAAATCTGATCTAAATATTTCACAAGGGATATTATAGTGGTATAAGGGCCAAGATCTTCCTGGCCTGTAGGGTATTGAGTTGTTGATGTGAATCATGGGTTTCCTTGTATTTTTATTTGATGGAATGAGAGAAAGGGACAATGAAATTACAACCTCCAAAATTGCTAGATGGTATGAAGAATATAAAAATCATAATAATTTTCTAACATTCCAAGAATATTTAAGTGTGACAGGAAAAATCATACTAGTGGAAGAAAAAATTATCATTATTTTTTATGAATACCAAGAAAAACTAGAAGCTTTCCAAGCTATAGTACCATTTGATAAATATTATCTAGAAGGAGAAAGGAGGAGGAAAATAAAAAAGGAGGAGCCAGAAAATAAGAGCATTGAACTAGAGGTCGAAGGTAAATAAATTTTTATTGAAGAAGACATTTCAATAATTTCAAATGAGCATTCACATCAAGAAAAGGTTCTATTAGATACAATCAATAAAAAAATATTCATTGCATGTTGATTGTGAAGGTATTTCAAAAGATTGAAAGATTTTCCAAGACACACTCATTGAGTGTGTAAATAGTGAAGAAAATGCTGATGTTGAGCATGTGTAAATTTTTAGAGCAAAAATTAGTGATGAGTACTTCAATCCTTTTTATGATTTTTTTTAGAAAAAGAAGGGAAGTTGCAAGAAATTATTCAAAATGAATCCCAGGATGATCTTACTAAAAGGTATGTCCTAGAAGTCAATTCTGATTTTTGCATTGTTTCTAACAAAGGTCCATTATCTTTACATGACTCTAGACTTCATGAGGGTGAAGGAATTCAAAATAGACTATGCACAAGAGTTTGGGATCCGGGTGATTATTGGGATTACCCAATATAAAATATCATAGTGGAGCAAGCAATGGAGTTTCTTGATGATTCATTATTTGAGCATAATTCTATCATGCCATCTTTTCAAGAGGATTGAATAGGAGAGATTAGAATGGTTGCTGATTTTTAAAGTTATACAACTCCTACAAATGAAGACTATTCAAAAGCTTTGTAGGAAAATGAGAAAAGTTACCTTGTTGATAGAGTCAAAAGGAAATTTGTGCACAGTGTGAAAGATATATGCTTACAATGCATGCATCCCTCCCACGAGATTTTAGTTGATGGAAAAATGGAGATAAGGATAATGAAATTTTTATTGTGGAAATGTGGCAAGAAAAAAAAATGTCATTTTGATATTCTATATTTTATGATAAAGCATGGTATGGTGTTTTTGGGACCAAGTTACATGTAGGATTGCTGTCATTGGATGAATGAAGGAGTTTCCAAGGAGGATATTTCAGAAGATGGTTTCATTATTCCTAGCATCAAGAAGGCTCTAACTACCAAGGAATGTCCATATGAATTTAATATGACAAAGCTTTCATACTTGGGTCACAACATCAAAACTTCAAATATGCAAGGGCATGCAACACCAAAGTTCTTTACAAGTAAGGTAATCCACTCATGTTATGCATTTTTCATTTCAGATTTCTCACATCCATTTGTGAAAGAATATGGTGTCATAGAAGAAGGTTATCGGGCTCCATTAATGCAAAGGTCAGATTCTATTTAGAGTAAGAAAAATAAGTTGAAATTCCAGAAAATGGATTGTCCATCTATGAAAGAGAAATTCAATATGCCTCAGAGTTTGCAATGGGATATAAGTATGTCATCATTACTAATTACTTTTCAAAGTTTGAGTTGAGAACTAGCTACCAACATATTTGTGTTTGCAAGAAAATGATGCATGAGTTATTGTCTAGAGGCTACATGGGTTACATTGAGTATTTGTCCTTATCTATTGTTGCATTATGTGTCTAGGAGGAGGAGTTATGTGATGAACTTGTTGTAAATCATTCACATAGAAAGGGTGACTAAATATTAATATTGGATTTCAGCTTACTAACATTTTCAGATCAACAACTTATAGAGGAAGAACCAAATTGAACAAATACGAGCATAAGGAAAGTGAGGTGAAGAAACACATGGCCCAAAAATTGTAGCCTAAGAGTCAAATTACATAAATCAAAGGATGTCACTTCTTATTTGACTATGGTAATGAAAAAATTTAGAACTTAGTATCTACATGAGAGATTGATATTACATGCTTGGGCCAAGTCATGAGCGCACAAGGCATATATGAGGTTGCAACATAAGAAGCATTGGAAGGGTTTGTGAAGGTAAGAAGCACATGCCTTCTATTTTCCATTTCAGATTTCTCACATCATTTTGTGAAGGAGTATGGTGTTTCAGGAAAGGATAAATGGACTCTATAAATGCATAGATGGGGAATGATGAGAAATGGAAGCATGAAGTTCAAAGTTTCAAAAGGGTATTTCTATAGGTATGGAAAATTGTTTATTGTCATTTATACTCATAGGAAGTATAATCAACATTGGGAATATGCAAAATATGAGGTGAAGATGGATTTCTTTGGATTGAAGATTCTCTTGATTTAGTATGGTTGGAGTAATGAGCCATAAAAATGGGTAATTGGCAATATGGTTGGGGATAAATTCTTTAGAATGATTACTCCATGGTATCTCCTTATCACTTGAATGAAGATTGAAGGTCTTCAAACATGATAGATTATGTTATAATCATTTTTGAAATTATATTGAGTGATAAAAATGTGCTAATAGTTGTACATAGAGAGTGCACTGCCTTCTACCAAATTGTCTTTTTGCTTGTCAATTTGGTACTCAGAATGTTCTAGTATGAATATTGTTGTTTTATGATGTTAATGGCTAGTCCTCTACAGTACTCTTGCTGTCCAAAATCATTCCATGGAGCTGCAATTAATATTATTCAATTTAATGTAAAGTTTGAGGTAATCAATGTGCTTTTCAGTATTGTGGATCTCAATTCGCCAAGGGTGAAAGAAGAAATTGTTTCTAGAATGTGTACTTGTTGTGTCGTGAAGCTATTTGTTGCTTATAAATTGAAGTATTGCTATTATATATCAGAAAATGAAGCTCAAGGTAACATCTCTCAAGTTGAGGTAAAATATGGTTCATTTGTTGTGCATTCTTGCAATACAAATTTTGGTACTAGGGAGGTAAAAGAAGTAATTATTTACAAGTTATATATCTTTCATTGAAGGATGAATTGCTGGTTATAAAAATTTCATTGAGTATAAAAAATATATTTTTATCATCATCATTTGTTTCAGAAGTGCTAGGTGCAAGTTTCCTAATAATAGTGCATCACTAGCTAGAGACCCAAAACAGTTTGTAGGGTTAAAACTGAGATTTGGGAGGAGTATGTGTTGCTATTGTATGATGTTAATATGTATTCCTTAACTATACTATTTCAGATATATATTATATTTTGAAGTTGCACACAAGATCCATCAAGCTAAGGTAAAATTTATAACAAATAGTGTTGTTTCCTGCAAGTAGTATCTCAACAACTCCAAGAAGAGAAGGGTAATTATTTTTAAATTCATTAATTATTTTGGAGGATCATTTTTTTTCTCTAATAGTCCATTGTGTTGCATAAACAAAATCTATATCAAAGGCTACAAGGACTTTTGTTTTATCTTTCTTGGTGACCATGCACATTCATAGTTTTGGAGAAATATTGAAAGGGAGAGGTTGTTAATTGGAGAAGATGCTAAGCATGCTACAAATACATAGGTAATATGGGATATGAGGTTGCATATTAAACATTATTTTCAAGATATTACACAACACAAGAACATTTCTCAGGGTTTTTTTAGGATTCTTAAGAGGAAGAAGCAACTTCATACAAATACAAGATCAAGGCTTGGTATGCAATTTGGTATGGTAGATCACCTTGACTACATGACCCTGGAGATGCACATTTTTAATTTCTTGAGGACAAGCAATTTTGGGAAGGGAGGACTTTTCATATCCCCTTTTTTTTAAAATAGCAGTTTATATTTTTAGTAAGTCAAGTTGTACAAAAAAAAGTAAGTCAAGAAACATGGACAAACTAGGAAAAGCGTGCTTCTCAAGATAAATTAAATCGAACAAAATTTAATTTTAGATATTTAATATCACTTGAAAAAAAATATTATTCCCAAGTAGGCGTGAGTTTGGAGAAAAAGCAATGTTTGATCAAATTGGTAAAAGGCATAGTTGGACAAATAAACAATGCCAAGGAGCACCCAATTTGGTGGATAATTGATTTTTACATTTTATATGTGGTTTGGCTCTCATTCTTGATCATTCTATGTTTTGCATTTCATAGGCATATGTTGTTTTTCTTCAAAGGTTAATAAGCCAGGGAGATAGAGACTTGTAGGCAGAGGGTTTACAAGTCTCTAGAGACAACTTCATACTGGGGTTGCACTTGTGCATTTAGAGGAGTTTTATTGTGTGTTTTTGTAGGTTTTGGTTGTGGATTTTGGTGTTTTTACATTAACATTTATATTCTATTGTTTTTTTGTTGCAAGTAGAATTATTGTGTTATATTTTTCTGTTATAAACAACTCTAGAACATTTGTATTCCAGATCTATCATTGTATTGGATTTTGGAGAGTTTTTGTGCAAATCTATTGGGGTTTTGAGAGTATTTTTGAGTGCCAAATTGGTGGTAATTGTGCATATTATAAGGGAAGATATTGAGACTGTCCAAATTTCCTTTTTATAGGATGTTACGCTACCAAATTTTTTGTATAAAATTTATTTGGTGCTACAATAAAAATATTGAGTGTTTGTGGCTTCATTGGTGCAATTTTCAACATACCTGATTTCATTGTTTTTCCTTGATTGTAAATTTGATCACATAAATTGTTAGAGGATTTAAAAAAATCTGATCTAATTATTTCAAAAGGGATACTACAAAGTCATGAAGAAAAATTCAATATGAGTTTTACAAAGCTTGATGAAATGATTGCAAACGAAAAAGGATCTAAAGACAATAGTGGATTAGGGATTGAGATAGGAGAAAGCTCAAAGATAGATCAAACTCCAAATCAGGCTATAAAGAAGACTGAAGACAAGAAGATAAATGACAAGAAATCCCAGAATCAAAGGAGGTGCTTTAAAATACCACCTATTAGACAACCAAATGCAAAACAATACCCATCTTTTAATGGTTTATGTTATTCTTGCAATAAATATGGACATAAGGCTATGAAATGTAGAAGAAAAATGAATTCTAGAATGTTCAATCTTTTCTTGATCCGCGATTTACATGTAAGAGATTTGGTCATAAGGCTAGTGAATGCAAAAATCAAATGATGAATGGCTATAACAATGATACAAGGTTTCAAGCTTTTAATGGCTACTATTATTGGATCTAGGAATAGATCTAATCAATGCAAATCTAGAATGAATGGAAGTAAGCCTGTTCAAAAGAATACCATATGTTACAATTGTAGTAGACCTATACATATCTTTAAGTTTTTCATAAGAATGTGAAGAAGAAAAATATAATAAAGAAGATTGATCTGGTGAAAAGGGGCGATCCACTAGAGATGAAGAAATAGATTGAAACGATTTGGAAAAAGAAGGAAGATGTTGAGACTAAGCCAGAGTCTATACCAGTATCTGGTGTAGATGTTCCTGTTATCTCTTAGAAATGCACCCTATGCAAAGTTATGAAAACTAAGCTTTCTAGAGAAACATGGAAACTTTTCCAGGTTGTGGGTCACATAAAAAATGGAAAAGAACCTCCGGAGAAGGCCGACTTCCTTTGGTATCACCTAAACAACTGATCTTTGTAAGGAAAAGGGAGGAGTGCAAAAAAATGAAAATTAAATCCTATGGTGATACACCAAATTGACAAGAGAAATGAGACACTCAGGTTACACTTGAATACTGATGATGGATATGGGACTGCACAACAAGTTTCTGTAGATTATGCATAAGTATTTCACAAATGGGTTTGATATGCACACATTTTAAGAAGGAAAATCAATTTTTCACAAATTAAAAGTTCATGTGCAATTCAGTAAAACATAATTTGTAACCTACATAATACTAATTTTGCAAAGAAAGGCATGCTAACATGAGATAAGGTTATAGGGAAATATAAAGATTTCACGAAGTAGCTTGATCAATCACCTGAAAATGCACAATATTTTGCAAGAACTAGAAGGAAAATTGAACTATCAATGGTAACCAAGGTAAATTCTATATATCATGCTCCAAATTAGTTACAAACGTTTGCTAATATGAGAGAGGATTGCAAAAGTCACAACTTCAAAAAAGCATAAGAAGAACTCCTCTACAAAGAGGCAAAAAATTCCATATATACAACCAAAAATCCAAAGTGTTAGCCCCTGCCCTAAGGTTTACAAAAATGAGTCGGTTCTTGAACACGTCGGCCCTCAGATCTTTTGGAATAAAGTTAATCGCATTCAATGTGCATCCCCCGTGTCCATGTCGATTAAGGATCACTCCAGGGATGGCCTTTTAGATCTTTTGCAACCATCGCATTAACTTCTGGCCTCCATGTCCACCCTTGAATTTCCTTTGCAGAGTTGCTTTGAATTTTTTGAAGTATGGTCACTAATGTCGATCCACTTTTGCTAGCCGACATCCTAGCTGTCCTTGCGGTCTCTTCCTTTTTGCTCTCCTCTTTTTCTAGACCCTTCCGCAAGTTGACCCTCTTCGAGAAGCAGCATTAGGCGCCCTCTGAACTGAATTCACATGCCCTGATCATCCATCGAACCAAAGTAGATCCATTTCACTTATGCTCTGTTGATCTTCCTCCCAAGAATAGTCACAACAGTCCAACTGCCACTGGTTCGCCTTCAACTTCCTCTGATTGGTTGAATAGACACCACGTAATATCTCCAGGCAGTCAAAAGTCATTCAAATAGAATCACATGTCGGTGAGACACTAACCGTGTCTCCCCGATGTGATTATACTCCACAGCAGCGATCGACATAGCTTAGAACTGTCGGCAAGAGGTCATACCGAGCTACAAAAGTTATATCAACATCCAAAATTAGTTGCCCAGACTATCGCTATCGGCCAGACATTATAGCGAGTCAAGAATCATAGCGTTGTGCTCCTCCATTGGAAAAACACCTGCACTCAGCAAGACATCATTTAGTTGGCAGGAGGTCATAGTGGGTTCCCATTAGTCACACCGAAGATTGAAACCATCAACGAGACTCTTCAGTCAGAAAGACCTTATGCCGAACTCAAACCATTCGACCAGGAGTCTCCCCAATATCCATATACCCTTTCAGAAAGACCACCATGAGTCAGGGAGACATTACCCTGAAGCGAACCCCTTATGCCGAACTCAAACCTTTGCATCTCGGTAAGACTCCCACTGGTCAGGAAGACTTCACACCGAGCCCCCTTTTGTCGATGAGACCACGATTGTTTGGCCAAACTTTACACCGAAGGCAATCCCTTTCGCTGAGACTTCCATCTATCAGCAAGACATCATTCCGAACTCATTCCATTCGGCCTAGAGTCTCCCTTATGCTACAATCTTGTGAACCACTGTCGGCGAGACCTCCCAAGCGGGGAGATATATAAAAACTCATGGCGACCGAAATGTCTTGGCAACCTGGGTATCTCAAATGAATATAACACAACATCTAGTCGGCAAGACATCTTGCTAGTCTCAGTGACTTTATTCTCTGAGGAGTTTTGTGCCAAATTTGATTGAGGCATGCTTTCCAACAGACTTCCTTGTGAGATAGCATCAGATGTATGATTTAACCCTACGAAACACTACCTCCATTAGTTCTCAAATGTATCAGATGAAGACCTTCCCAATGAAAACTGAACACCTGCAAACTGGGCTCAACCCTTATGGGAGCCACATTTAATCCATGTGCCAAATTTAAAACATAATTTCCCTTGATTGAGCCTGTAGGTGAAAATCGGGTAACATTTCTGGCGACCTCAGCTAGATGTTTGCCTGCTAAACATGCAAACCAGTAGCCTAGGCCTATCGGCATTGAGTCATTTTGCTCTGTTTTGACTCAAAACTCTAACTCAGCCTCAAAACACGCAAACTGAAAGAAACTACTGCAGCTCTGTTGAAGATAGAGCTTGGGAAAAAATAGGTGCAGCAGCTGCACTTATTGAAAACATGACAAAACTGAAATGAAACATGCTAGCAAGCACTTATTGAAAGCAAAACTGAAACTGAAACTACTCTATCCTACACTACCCAGCAATGGTAGTAATCAGACATAACCGTTCATTGGTTGTGAGAAAAAATGCCCCTTTCTCACCAACATAGGACGTGTTTCCTGCTTGCAAATTGTCCAACAGTGATGAAGGAAAAGTAAGTGCTGAGTGCATAGATTAAACACCTCCTCAATCATGAAAACTCCCTCCCTTTCTGTGTTAGACAAGAGGTGCCTGCAGTTGTTTTGAATATGGTAAGCCACCTACATTGATGACTTTTGATATTGAATCCCAGGCTCCCAAGCAGGTAATTCAACTGGTAACTCTTCTTTGCTGTCCTTCAACTGTGCCAGGTGCTTGATAGGACATCCCCTTGTTAGGACACTGAACTTGTAACTTTCAACCCCTTGTTGATCTGTAAAGACTTCATCTTTTCCTTGAAAATATGCTAATCGGAGGTAATATGCAAATTGTTCATTGACTACTGTAGTCTGATCTTCTTGAAAGATTTTTCTATTATTGTTTATAGGAGGATCAACTGTTGTTTCTTTCAGCTCTGCAATGAAAAAGCAGTCCTGCTTCTTTGCATTATGTATAATAGTCTCTGAAAAGAAACCATTAATGTTTTCGATGTTCGGATATTCTTGACTAAGGAGCTGATATCCCTGTTGGATTACGGAAAAAAGTCCTCAAACTGTTGTTCTTTATGTTCTTCGTTCATGATAGAATACAACTCCTCCTCAACAAAGTGGGGCAGCTCATCAAATAAGTTCATAGGCTGCAAGGCATTACTTCTACAACTTTTTCAATAGTCTCACTGACTTGAATGGGTTGATTACATGCTTCCCCTTCATATGATACTAGCTCATCATCTATGTTAAAACAAAACGCTTCTATGATATCATCTAACTCATAATTTTGCATTAAATCCATATGGGTTTTAGCATTTAGTTGCTCCATACCAGGCATAGATGCTATCATGCATGTGAGATCTTCATTGTCATTAACCAATTGAGGAAGTTCATCGAATAAGTCAGCAATATTCTATGGCCATTCCAAATCAACTTGTAAAACAGGGGCCTGTATGCTCCCTTTAGCCCGCTCAACATAACAAGGTAGTTGGTCAAATAAAGAAATTGAATCCTCCTCCTTAGGTAGTGCCTTTTCCAATGAAACTTGGGCATCCTTTGTCTGCAAGTGAAGCTCCTTAACTGGTAATTCCTGCATTTTGCTTTCAACCATCTTATAAACAACATTAGAAAAAAATTCAAATGAGTCAAAATCCAAGGAATTCAGTAGTAAGTTTGAACCAATATCATTTTCACATGTAATATGGTAATTTTGAGCGGGGACACAGTACAAAAAAGCCACAACCTCCTTCTATTCATTCTTTTCCTGCTCTAATCGGTAAAATTCCAAAGCTAAATGCAATGGGTTTACATTTCTGACCTTTCCATGAGGAGTAAGGTGTCTTATCAATGGGCTACTCAGAACCACACTAGGGTTGTACTAGATTAGTTTCCTTTACTTGCAAGCATGCATGGTTGTAAAATTTGGAACTTCATACCTTGGAAGTTCTTCCTCTTGAATGATTTGAAATGTGTTGTTCGATATCATTGCCTTTGAGGAAGCAAAGACTTCATCCGCTTTCTTTTGTAGCTAACTCCCTCTCGAGCCTATTCTCAAACTGCCTCCTTTGTGTTTCCAATTCCTCGCTCATGAAGGTAGGCCTGATACTCTAATTCTTGTTGTGTGTATCAAGCTCTGCCTCCTAAACTCTTCTATCTGATTTTCACTTTCTTCAAACTGCTTTTGGAAATATAAAGACATATTCTCCAAACTCATATTATCGAATTTTGAGATTATAAGAAAATTGCTTATAGTAATATTTTTGTGAAATCAGTAGCATAACTACTTTGATATGGTAGATTAGAAGGTATATAGATAGCATTTTGTGAAATGGTGAATGGTAAGGCATATTACCATAAATCAACACTTAGCTGAAACCAGTTACTTTGGGCATGGACTCTCCAGATATGCAGATTTCAACCTCTTAAGGTTTGAAAATTGTTGATTGCATATCAAAATCAGCAATAAGATGTATCTTCTTTCAGTTGTCTAATTCAGTGTCCCACCGGGCGTGCCAAAAACTGTTATCTCTTACAAATGCACTCTATGCAAAGTTATGAAAACTGAGCTTTCTAGAGAAACATGGGAACTTTTCCAGGTTGTGGGTCACATAAAAAATGGAAAAGAACCTCTGAAGAAGGCCGGCTTCCTTTGGTATCACCTAAACTATTAATCTTTGTAAGGAAAAGGGAGGAGTGTAGAAAAACGAAAATTAAATCCTATGATGATACACCAAATTGACAAGAGCAATGAGAAACTCAAGTTACACTTGAATACTGATGATGGATATGGGATTGCACAACAAGTTTCTGTAGATTATGCATAAGTATTTCACAAATGGGTTTGACATGCACACACTTTTAATAAGGAAAAGCAAAATTTCACAAATTAAAAGTTCATGTGCAATTCAATAAAACACAATTTGTAACCTACATAATACTACTTTTGCAAAGAAAGGCATGCTAACATGAGACAAAGCTATAGGGAAATATAAAGATTTCACAAAGTAGCTTGATCAATCACCTGAAAATGCACAATATTTTGCAAGAACCAGAAGGCAAATTGAACTATCAATGGTAACCAAGGTAAATTCTATATATCATGCTCCAAATGAGTTACAAAAGTTTGCTAAATCTGAGAGAGGACTGCAAAAGTCACAACTTCAGAAAAGCATAAGAAGAACTCCTCTACAAAGAGGGAAAATGCCATATATACAACCAAAAACCCAAAGTGTCGGCCCTTTCCCTAAGGTTTACAAAAATGAGTTGGTTCCTGAACACATCAGGCCTCATATCTTTTGGAATAAAGTTAATTGCATTCAATGTGCATCCTCCGTGTCCATGTCAGTGAAGGATCGCTCCAGAGATGGCCTTTTAGATCTTTTTCAACCATAGCATTAACTCTTAGCCTCCATGTCCACCCTCAAACTTCCTTTGCAGAGCTGCCTTGAATGTTCTTAAGTATGGTCATTAATGTCGATCCATTTTTGCTAGCCGACATCCCAACTGTCCTTGCGGTCTCTTCCTTTCTGCTCTCCTCTTGTTCTATACCCTTCCGCAATTTGACCCTCTTCGAGAAGCAGCATCAGGCACCCTCTGAACTGAATTCACATGCCCTGATCATCCATCTAACCAAAGTAGATCCATTTCGCTTATGCTCTATTGATCTTCCTCACAAGAATAGCCACAACAGTCCAACTGCCACTGGTTCGCCTTCAACTTCCTCTGATTGGTTGAACAGACACCACGTAATATCTCTAGGTGGTCAAAAGTCGTTCAAATAGAATCGCATGTCAGTGAGACACTAACCATCTCTCCCCGATGCGATTATACTCCACAACTGCGATCGACATAGCTTAGAACTGTTGGCAAGAGGTCATACCAAGCTACAAAAGTTATATTGAAATCCAAAATTAGTCGCCCAGACTATCACTATCGGCCAGACATTATAGTGAGTCCTCAAGAATCATATCGTTGTGCTCCTCTATTGGCAAAACACCCGCACTCGGCAGGACATCATTCAATCGGCATGAGGTCATAACGGGTTCTCATTAGTCACACTGAAGATTGAAACCATCGGCAAGACTCTTCAGTCGGAAAGACCTTATGCCAAACTCAAACCATTCGGCCAGGAGCCTCCCCAATATCCATATACCCTTTCGGCGAGACTACATGAGTCGGGGAGACATTACCCCGAAGCAAACCCCTTATGCCAAACTCAAACCTTTGCATCTCGGTAAGACTCCCATTGGTCGGGAAGACTTCACACCGAGCCCCCTTTTGTCGGTGAGACCATGATCATTCAACTAGACTTTACATTGAAGGCAATCCCTTTCGCTGAGACTTCCATCTTTCGGCAAGACATCATGCCGAACTCATTCCATTCAGCCCAGAGTCTCCCCAATGCTACAATCTTGTGAACCACTGTTGGCAAGACCTCCCAAGTGGGGAGATATATAAAAGCTCATGGCGACTGAAATGTCTTGGCGACCTGGGTATCTCAAATTAATATAACACAACAGCCAGTCGACAAGACATCCGGTTGGTCTTAGCAACTTTATTCTTTGAGGATTTTTGTGCCAAATTTGATCGAGGCATGCTTTACAACAGACTTCCTTGTGAGATAGCATCAGATGTATGATTTAACCCTGCAAAACAATGCCTCCATTAGTTCTCAAATGCATCAGATGAAGACCTTCCCAATGAAAACCGAACACCTGCACGCTGGGCTCAACCCTTATGTGAGCCACATTTAATCCACGTGCTGAATTTAAAACATAATTTCACCTGATTGGGCACGTAGGTGAAAATCGGGTAACATTTCTAGCGACCTCAGCTGGATGTTTGCCTGCTAAACATGCAAACCAATAGCCTAGGCCTATCCATTAGGCATCAAATCATTTTACTCTGTTTTGACTCATAAAACTATAACTCAGCCTCAAAACACGCAAACTGAAAGAAACTACTCCAACTCTGTTGAAGATAGAGTTTGGAAAAAAAAAAAAAGTGCAGCAACTGCACTTGTTGAGTGTTTAGAGAGAGTGGCTCTAAGTGGGGGCCAACGCACAAAGGGGTTGTCAAGGTAACCCACATAGAGTTAGAGTAATTAGTGATAACCTAAGTAATTAATCATGGGTGGGGATTAAACATTAATAAGACAATTATGATGCCTCGTCCGCCTATTAGTGCTATCACAGACTAAAGGGGACTGAGAAGGCCGTGGTTGGCAAGATCATTTCCTTTTCTTCACGAAAGGTTAACGATTCCGCATGAGTAACCCTATGGAGCGGCGTCTTGAGATAGGCTATCAGGAGAACCATAGATAGAGGTGGCACCTTGAACTAGGTTGTCTGGATAATCCATGTATAGATGGAGGTGACACCTTGCGATAGGTTGTCTGGATAATCCATGTGAAGCCATGCGATGACACTCTCCTCTAATATTTCATTTGTGTTGTTTTATTGAAGTCCTCTGGAAGAAGTCTTTTGATATTATGACTTGAGATTTATTGATGATGTGTTTCGTGACTTATTGTTGTAATATTTGGAAAGTGATTTATTGTTATGTTTTGAAGTGGTTTATTGTTATATCTTTTGGTGATTTATCATTGTTTAGTTTTCAGTGTGGTCTAGTGTCATTATGTTATCTTGTCTAAATTAGTCTTGTGTTATTGTTAGATGTGCTTGGTTGGGGATCCCTCCTTGTCTACTCCCAGCACGGGGGTGGTTGGGTGGAACGTGCTTCGCACCCCATTGGGTTCCCTTTGGATGCAGTTGTATCTTTCATTGCAGGGTTTTGGCAGATGTTGTAGATCCAATGTTCTTATGTACCAGATGTATGTTTATACTTCAGATGTAATTTATTTATTGATGTATCAACTCCCATGTATATTGGCAAGTTTTATTGTATATGTGGTTTTTGGGATGTATTTTCATATGGATGTATTGTAATCTGTTTATATGTTCATTATGTTGTACTGTCAGGTTGATGTAATGTATATTCAAGCCATGTAATCATTCGTGAAATATCATTTGTAATTACTGATTATGTTGTGTTGTATCTGTCGAAATATATATACTTTATATCTTGATGATTCATTTATTGTCATATGTATGTATGGTTTTAATTGGTATATTCACATCTTTCTTGATATCGTGAATGAATGTTTAATTGATGTCATGAATGATTGGATGCACATTATTGGATATTTAATATTTCATTTATTTCTTTGTTATGGGTTAGTTTAGTAATGTCACCTCCTGCACCCCAAGGGATTTAGTTGTGCAACTTAGGACATTATTATGTTGGAATACTTAAGTACAATTATTATGTTCTTTTAAAAACAATTGTTGCGTTTATATTTGTTCCTTTGGGGTTTGCACAACGGGGAATTACATGCTACATCACATAGATATAGGGTGTAGGTTGGCATGATTAACCTATTGGAGAAAGAACCGGTGAAAAATATTGAATTGTGGAAATTTACATAACATTTGAAGTTGACCACACATATAGTCAAAATTCAGTATTAGCAACCATCATCAATACAACATATGAGATGGTTGAGATGGGAGTTGACAATGATTTGTGTGAACTATTGAGACTATAGCTTCTGAACGATCTATAGAAGACAAAGGACTCTAAGTATGCCTTCAAGTTTGGAACTTTGATTGTTTGTTTGTCATTTTACTTTTTGAATGAGGTCCCTCGTACAAAGAACATAGTGTGGCTAAAGGACAAACCAGTAGCTCATCAGAGTAGAGACCACATAAGGAGGTTGGGTAGTGTGGAAGATCAAGAAGCAACATTATAGGGATTTTTCAAGACCTTTTAGAAGAACATGCAAGCTAGAGAAAGGATTCCTCAAAAGATGGTGGAAAACTACAAAGATGACATTACTTTTTTGGTTACAAAAGATAGTTGCATCATACAGGTAGTTGAGCCTAGAACCGCTTGGATCCCAGAGATGGGATATGAAATTATAGAGGATGAAATTACTAGCTCAATTGAATTTATGTTGAGCAAACTAAAAGACACCATTGAGGAGAGATATGGAACATATGAGGAGAAATCCATAAAGGTGCACATGGATCAAAGGCGGAAAAAAATAAAGAAAATTGTTGACAAGATGGTTGCACAGTATGTAGAAGAAATAGGCCTCACAAAAGAACAATTTGAGAAGGAAAAAGCCATGTTTGGCTCACCAGGAGGATCATCAAGTGTTAGAAGATCTGGTATAATAGCTACCACTTCTTTGGTTGCTCCAAAGTCCTTTGGGATTAAGCCTGCTATAGGGGAGAAAATAAAATAATCCACAAGTACTCTAGTAAAGGAGAAAACAACTCCATGAAAATAGTAGGAAGGGACTTGAATAGAAAAGGATGCTCTGACAGCACAACAAAAAATAGGACCTGTGAGAAGAAGAATGAAAAAAAAGACCACAAGAGAACATTACATGGGAGTGAATGTGGAAGATGAAGAAGAAGAAGAAGAAGAAAGACCAAAATTGATCCAGAAGAGGAAAACCAAAGCTTCACAAGGTGAAACAAGTGGTAAAAGAAATTTTTTTGATATTATGGATACATATGATGAGTTTGAAGTAGAAAAGGAAAAACAAGCCTTTGTGATCCATATTAGAGAAAAGAAAAGAAAGTCTAGTAAGGAGAATAAGGCACCAGAAGACAAGAAGAAGAAAAAGACTCCAGTACGGGCACATAGCCCTATGAAACTTGATGCTTTGTTTAATGGGATTGTGGAACATGAGATGCTTGGAGAAATTGTTGCTCTGTACACTACTGCAGATGAGGTAGATAAGGCTACCATTGAAGAAGCAATTATAAAGTATCTTATTACTTTTGAAGTTAAAATGAAGAATATTGAGAAGCAATTGCCTAAAGCACTAACATATTATATGCAAGAATACCGGAGGCAATTGATGAAGAGGCAAAGTTGAGAGCATCTGATCTGGGAAAGATTAGTGCACCTCTATCAAATGAGAACAAAGTCACATTGGCTCAAGTGTATAATAGGGAACTTTGAACAAAGCAAAGGGTAACCACCCTTATGAACAAAGATCAAAATGATCTTGAGAGGATCCAAAATGAGTCTGTGGAGAAGGTTACCGATCTGGCACAAAGATTAGGGAAGAATCTGGACACTACAAAAGAATTGCATGATGGTATGGCTGCCCTAGATGTAAATATTGTAGAAGAAGCATAAAAAGAAGATGCTCAATTTGAGCATGGGATTGAAGAAGAAAATGTGCAAAAGAATGTTGATGAAATATTTTGCAAGTAAAGGTTATAGAGGAAGGAGTTGATGCAAAGGAAAAAGGTATAGAATTTGAGGAGGATGCACTCACAGGACATAGCACACCTTCAGAATCTAAGGTGAATGCAAAGGATGCTCAAGTAAATTTGGAGATAAACATGCCACTAGATAACAAAGATCAATCCACTTGTGAAGACGTATCTATAAATATAGAAAAGAGTGATGAGTAGAAGGATAAGGATGCATCCGACAATGAGGAAAAGAAGGATATGGAGACACTAGTTAATATTGGCGACAAGGAAAATGTTTTAAAGGAGAAGACTATAGAGGAGAGTGCAAAAGCTAGTTGCGAATCTTTCGATACCTCCAGAGATTCGTTAAAGATTTTCTTAAATATATACAACTCTAGTTCCAACCAGTAGTGTCTACCCAACTTCTACAACTTCTGATGCAATAGGGGCATGTGGACAAGATTAAGATCTCTCCACTACACAAGCTTCATTTGGGTGATGTATTTCATTATTTTGCATAAAAATAAATTGATGAGACATATCAAAAGAGTACAAAGATGATTGATGAATAGTAAAAATTCTAAAAGAAAGCATACTCAGAGCAAGTATTGACAACTCCTTTTCTAATATGAATATTTTGAAGCTTTTGCTTGATTCATTTAAGGAGTATTCTGGTGGATTGAAGGAAACATTGGAAAAAGAATTAGATAAAAATGTGAATGAGAAAAAATTATTGGATATAATAGAGAAGTGTTTTGTTAAACACAACAAATTTCAAGACAATCCTATAGGTGTGTAGGAGTGTGTTGTAGAAGCTAAAGTTTTATTTCAGTTTTGCATGAAATGGTCAAGCTTTACAAAGAGCATAAAAGATGAGATGGACTCTATTGAGTCCCAAATTGACAAAGCTTTCGATGCTTATGATCTGACACAAGATTTGGATGGAAGAACAAGGTCCACCATTGAGAACCTGCATGAGCAGTTCTTCCGATTGCAAGTTCAAAAGGAGAAAATTATAATGCAGTTTGGTCATCTCAAGGATTTGGTGAACACTAATTTAATACCTATTTCCAATTCCTTGTTGAGTGCTAAAAATGATTCAAAGCTAAATCTATTACGTAGCACTTTGGATGATGGTGAAGAACTCTTGATGGAGTTGGAGACCTAGAGCAGAATGCTTGGCCTAACCAAGAAGAGTTGGGAGGAAGGAAATAAAGAATGGAAAGCTCACCTGGAGAAGCTGCAAGAGTCAAATTATTCCTTTAGATGATTGTATTTTTCTTTTATGAAATTTAGCTTATTGTTCAGTTTTCAATGTACATATGTGAATGGTAGAAGGCAAATTTTCAGTAGTATAGGATAGAACCCCTAGGGGGAATCAATAAATTTTTGGGTTTGTATAGGGTAAGTTCACCAAGATGGTCACACTTTTGTGGACAAACAAGAAAAAAACAAGACATAACTCGTTTGCGTTATTTCTTTTTAAAAGCAAAAAAAAAAAGCAAATCCAAATATCATTTCTCATTTCGTTTTTTCTGTGTTTTAGCTCCGTCCACGGCCAAAAACCATGTTATATGCGCTCGTGTTCTTGGAGAGGTGATTTCTTCAAAATTCATCAAGAGCAATTGGATTTCTTCACAAAATATGGCGCCACGACGACGAAGAGATGCAAGAGGTGAGTATTGTTTGGTATTTGTTTTGAATTTGTTAGTTTTAAATTGATTTTGTTTGTTTTAGTTTAGAAATGAATGTTTTTTTTTAAATTTGTAGGAAATCCTCAACAAGAGGAGGAAAATCCTCAACCAAATCAGTCTCAACAACAAAATCAACCTCCCCCACCATTCTCTCAAAACCCTCCTGGCACTCAAGAAAATTTGAGGAGTGAAATTGAAAAAAATAGAAAAGAAGTTGAGGATCTTATTAGTAGGTTGAGTGATCAAAATTCTTCAACCATAGAAAGAATACATCTAGCAGATTAATTGAAGGATTTGTTAAAAAATGTAGATGCAATTACCCAACAAATATCTGGATGGCAAAATAGGAGGCAAACATCGAGGGCATATTATGCAGACAAATTATCATATAAACAAGTAAAAGATTTAAAAATTACCAAAGGCGCATTTGTGCTCTATTCAACGTAATTCCTAGAAAAATCAAAAATCTCACCCTCAATGCAAAGAGTGAGGTTTCCTATTCATTGGTGCCACCACCAAG
>VDFB02193867.1:519763797-519840425 GCA_007258455.2 Sequoia sempervirens | reverse complement strand
GACTTCACACACAGACGGTAAGTAATCAAAGACCATATACCATCTGTCATAAAAATGGTTCCTAATTCTGGTGGTGGCACCAATGAATAGGAAACCTCTTTGCATTGAGGGTGATATTTTGATTTGTTTTAGGGTCAGTGAATAGAGAGCACAAATCACCTTTAGTAATCTTTAAATCTTTTACTTGTTTATATGATAATTTGTCTGCATAATATGCCCTCGATGTTTGCCTCCTATTTTTCCATCCAGATATTTGTTGGGTAATTGCATCTACATTTTTTAACAAATCCTTCAATGAATCTGCTAGATGTATTCTTTCTGTGGTTGAATAATTTTGATTACTCAACCTACTAATAAGATCCTCAACTTCTTTTCTATTGTTTTCAATTTCACTCAAATTTTCTTGAGTGCCAAGAGGGTATTGAGAGAATGGTGGGGGAGGTTGATTTTGTTGTTGAGGCTGATTTGGTTGAGGATTTTCCTCCTCTTCTTGAGGATTTCCTACAAATTAAAAAAAAAACATTCATTTCTAAACTAAAACAAACAAAATCAATTTAAAATTAACAAATACCAAACAATACTTACTTCTTGCATCTCTTCGTCGTCGTGGCGCCATATTTGTGAAGAAATCCAATTGCTGTTGATGAATTTTGAAGAAATCACCTCTCCAAGAACGCGAGCGTGTAAAACAGGTTTTTTTGGCTGCGGGCGGAGCTAAAACACAGAAAAAACCAAATGAGAAATGATATTTGGATTCGCTTTTTTTTTTGCTTTTAAAAAGCCATAACGCGAACGCGTTCGCGTTATGGCTCTTTTTTTTCTTGTTTGGCCACAAAAGTGCGACCATCTTGGTGCACTTACCCTCATAAGAGTTGGGAGTGTCCGAAATTCTCAAGAGGTCACACAAGGCTAGAAAGAAGCAATAAGATTATGCAAGCAGATCAAGAAAGTGTGGGATCACCTTCTCATCACAATGAGAAACCTAAAGCCAGAGAGTCTTTGTTGTTCAAGAGAGTGTTGTTGAAGCCACCAAAGGAGAGTCAAGAATCAGCACAAAGAAGAGCTTTATTCAAGACAAAGTGCAAGGCTAGAGGTAAGTGCTACAAATTGATTATTGACAGTGGTAGTATTGATGATATAGTGGTTGTTGAAATGGTGGATAAACTAGGACTTAAGAGAACTAAACACCCTGCACCTTATAAAGTTTCTTGGCTACAAAAGGTGCATCATTTGCTGGTAGATGAACAAGCCTTAGTAGAATTTCAAATTGATAGATATAAGGATAGTGTGATGTGTGATATCATTCCCATTGATGTGTGTCACGTATTGCTTGGTAGACCTTGGTAGTTTGATCGGAAAGCCGTACATGATGGGAGAAGTAACACCTATACTTTTGAAAAGGATGGAATCAACCGTACTTTGCTTCCTATGCATGAACAAAAAGAGGAAAATAGTAATAATAATAGCAGCAAGATAATGTTGGTGAGTGAAAAAGAGTTCTTACATATCATGGAGGAAGAAATGGGAGTTGCTTTGGTGCTCAAACCCAAGGATTTGCTTACCTCTATAGGGTTGGATAATCTTCCAAAGGAGATACAAGAGATCTTGGAAGAACATAAGGAGATTGTAGTATTTGATTTTCCCAATGAGTTGCCTCCTATGAGAAGTATTATCCATCACATGGAATTGAATCCAGGGGCTAGCCTTTCAAACAAGGCTGCATATAGATTGACTCCCAAAGAGAATGATGAGATTAGAAGACAAGTTGAAGAATTAATCAAGAAAGGGTTGATAAGAGAGAGTCTTAGTCCTTGTGTTGTTCCTATAGTCTTAGTGGCTAAAAAAGGAAATGAATGGAGAATGTGCACAGACTCTAAGGCCATTAATAAGATAACTATCAGATATAGGTTTCTAATTCCCAAAATAGTTGATTTGATGGATTGTCTAAGTGGTGCTAAGTATTTTTCGAAGATAGATTTGAAACGTGGTTATCATGAAATTAGGATCAGACCTGGAGATAAGTGGAAGACAACATTTAAAACTAGCGATGGACTTTATGAATGGCTGGTTATGCCCTTTGGGCTCACAAATGCACCTAGTACTTTTATGAGGCTTATGAATGAAGTCTTGAAACCATTTCTAGGAAAGTTTGTTATTGTATATCTTGATGACATATTGGTTTTTAGCAAGTCTAAAGAAGAGCATTTACAACATTTGAATATAGCTATGATGAGGTTACATGAAGAGAAGCCGCAGATTAATCTTAAGAAGTCTATGTTTATGCAAACTAGATTAATTTATTTGGATTTTGTAGTATCCAGTGAAGGGTTGAAGATGGAAAAGGAAAAGGTTCAATCCATGATTGATTGGCCAATGCCAAGGAGTGCATCAAAGGTAAGAAGTTTTCATGGACTTTCTAGTTTCTATAGGAAGTTTATTAAAAATTCTAGTCATGTAATTGCTTCTATACTTGAAACAATTAAGGGGTCTAAAAAGCAGTTTATATGGACTCAAGAGGTTGAAAAGAGTTTCAAATTTCTTAAACATAGAGTAACTGAGCAACCTATACTTGCACTACCTGATTTCATTATAGTATTTTAGGTTGAATGTGATGCCAGTGGATTGGAAATAGGGGTTGTTCTTAGTCAAGAAGGAAAACCAATGGTTTATTTTAGCGAAAAATTAAATGATGCCAAGAAGAAATATTTTTCCTATGATCTTGAATTCTATGTATTGGTTCAATATTTGAAGAAGTGGAGGCATTGTCTGCTTCCTAAGGAGTTTTTTATTTACACTAATAACCATGCATTACAATTTATTAACAGTCACCATAATTTTTATTAGAGGCATGCAAAGTGGGTAGAATATCTTCAAAGTTTTAATTTTGTGTTGAAGCATAAGACTAGGCAAACAAATAAGGTTGTTGATGCATTAAGTAGAAGAAGTTTATTGTTGCATGATATCCAGGCTAACAATGTTGGTTTAGATAGTTTGAAGGAGTTGTATGTGGATGATCCAGATTTCAAAGATGCATATAAAGCTTGTAGCAGTCCAATCAATAGAGATAGGGGCCCTTGGATTGACTTTATACTACAACAAGGTTTGTTGTTCAAAGGCAGACAATTGTGCATACCTAGGGTATCAATGAGGGAGAATCTCTTGAAAGAGAAACATTGTGGCAACCTAGGAGGACATTTTAGACAAGATAAAAATTATCTACAATTGAGTACACACTATTATTGGCCAAGAATACCTGGGTTGATGTTAGGAAGTATGTGGAGAGATGCAAAGTATGTCAACATGCAAAGGGAAGAAGTCAAAATACTAGTTTGTATCAAGCATTACCAATTCCATCTCGACCATGGGATTCTATAAGTATGGGTTTTGTTATGGGTTTGCCTAGGACTCAAAGAGGCGATGATTCTATATTTGTAGTTATGGATAGGTTCTCTAAAATGGTTCATTTTATTCCATGCAAGAAGACAAGTGATGCAACCAATATTGCTAAAAAAAATTTCAATGAAGTGGTTCAATTACATGGTATTCCACAGAGTATAGTGTCAAATAGAGATACGAAATTTGTAGGGAATTTTTGGAGAACCCTTTGGAAGAAGTTGGGAACACATATTAGCTTTAGTTCAGCCTATCACCCTCAAACGGATGGTCAAACTGAAGTAGTGAATAGGAGTCTTGGTGATATGTTGTGGTGCCTTGTTGGGAACACACCTAGTAATTGGGATATGGTTTTAGCACAGGTTGAGTTTTCTTATAACGATTCTCCAAACAGGAGTACAAGTCTCAGTCCTTTTTATATTGTTTATGGCATGCATCCTAGGGGTATCTTGGAACTCAAAAATCTTGGTGACATGGAGAGACGGAGTGCAGATGGTGAAGACTTTTCCCAAGTCATTCATGACCTTAATGAGGAGGTTAAGATGAACATTTAAGGAAGCAATAAGAAGTGGAGAGAAGTACATTTTCAGTGGGTGATCTTGTTTTGGCTCATCTTAGGAGAGAAAGATCTCCTATAGGTGAATATAATAAACTAAAAATAAGAAAAATCGGTCCTTTGCAAGATTCTTCGGAAGTTTTCAACGTATGCCTATGAGATTGGCCTTCCTCTAGGCATGGGTATTTCCCCTATCTTCAATGTAGCAGATTTGTATCCATACAAAGGCGTTGCAGATGAAGACACAACAGAGTTGGAGTTGAAAGTTGTTGAAGAGTATCCTGTGACCAAATTAGTTCTATTGGAAATTGAATGCATTTGAGATAAACAACTATTGAGACAGATCCGCAACAAGGAGTATTTTAGGTACTTGGTGAAATGGCACAATCATCCCTTGGAGGATATTTCTTGGTTGACCACACTTGAGATTTCCACCTATGGTCATTCCATTGATGATCTCGTGAACTGGAGTTCATGATCTTTTTGTCCCTCGGGGAGTCTGATGCAGAGGCATCGTTCCCCATCAATTTTGATTTTTGCAATTTTGGTTTTTCTAGTTTTTGATCCCTTGTATCTTTGTGACATGTGGCCATTTTTTTGTTTAGCATCAAGATTCTTGAATCTTCCTTTCTCATTACACATGTCTGGTTATGGAAGTTACAACAGTTTTCCTCAGCCAGTGGCCAGAGATAGAGTTTGGGGTTCTGCCAAATAGAGGGGTTGACGGTTTTGGAAGAGAGAGCCCGATCTGTTTTGGCGGAGGTAGAGTGTTCTTATGGTGTCAACAGAAAAGAACAGAAGTGAGTTCTAAGATTTTGAAGAACAGAGGAAGTACGTTTACAGGACAAGAGGGCAACGTCAGGAAAGATTGACTGGTTTGGAAAGATCCCAAATTAAGTTGCAGAAAGAAAACCAAATAGGGGGAGTAATCGGGCTGATGAAGAAGGGATTCGATACCTTCACAAATTGGTTGTCTTTGTAATCTGTTTGCATAAATCAATGCTCAATTAATGTTTCATTCCACTGTTGTGTGTAAGCTTTGTTTTTTGTCACTTTTGTAAGGGATGAGTTTGCTAGTGTTCATGTTGCCTTGGCCAAGGATCGGCCTAACTGAGTGAGCAACATTTTGTCGGTGGCTATTGCTGTCTATTGTAGTTTTTTGTTGCTCGAAGTGTTTCGATTTGTCTTTAACCTAGTAGGCTGCCATTATCTCCCATTCACAATAATATATTACATTTTTCCACGTTTAGTTCCTTTCCCCCTTTTATCCTTGGAATTTTTTCAATTTATATGATAGATAACTAATATCATAGAAATTATGGTCCTATTACAATAAATTCCAAATAAGATACCATTTTTAAACATTTTATTAGTGTTGTGATTGAGGAAAATGATACTACAACAATTCCATAAATATAGCTTTTGATGCCTTCACATCTCTCAATACTACTCATGATGGAGGTAGAGAGGATGATGAGGATGGTGAGAACTGTCGTGTGGACAACACTGATGATGGTTCTATAGATGAGTGGAATGTGTTGCATGATGAGGGGATGTTTGGCTAATTGACATATGGTTAGATGTCTGTTGGAGTGTTGGCTTTGCTTATGTGCCCCAAAAGACTCATGTTTGCAAAGATTTGGTCTTCAATGTACTCTTGAGGTGAAGGCTTTTGTTGGCATTTTCAAGGATCATGGGATAAAGAAGTTGTTAGTCAACTCTTATGGTTTGAGTTAGTTATTCTGTAAAGGGTTCCTCCTCCCTACTTGTCTTGTGTGTGCTAATAGGGAGCATGATGTTTTAAATAACTAATAGTTAGATAGGGGGATTAGATAGGATAGGTTGGGTCCCTCTGGGATCCTTATTCTTCCTACACTTTAGTTGTTATTCTAGTGTAGGTGGTTTGTTTGGTATTGATTCTAGGGAGGAAACTTCTTATGGTGTTATAGTTAGGGAGCTATGTACTATTCCTTTAACAAAGGGAAAAGGTTTCTTGACACCCAACTATCCTTTATGCTAAGATTGTTCCCCTCCTACTTTGTTGACATATTTGAGGATAGGGAAGGCTATCCTATTTTTATGTCAGTAACTGCCCAAGGGGTTTCTTTAGGCATTAACTCTAGTTTACCTTTGAAGAAGTGTTGAGTTGATACTATCAAAGGTCATTCTATTCCAAGACCTGTTTAATCTTCTTCTTTTATTGGTAGAAGATGGACAAGCGTGGCTACTTAAAGTTCTTAATTCTATTGTTGATAGATCATCCTACAAGTTGGGAAAGTTTAGGGGCTAGGCCTAATGTGGACACTATTAGAAATTGGGGTAAGAGGAAATGGAAGCTTAGAGCTTTGTTGGAGATATCAATTTTGTTGAAGGGATTTTTTTATTTAATCTTCTCTTCATGAAGATTGTATTCAGAATCATATGGGAGGGTCGTGATTCCTTGACCCATCCTTGCATCTTTGCATATTTGATCATTTTTCTCAAGTTGCACTTAAGGGGAGTGTTGGAGTGGACATGGTATATTCTCTATCTAGTTTCACTTTAGAACATCTCCACACATAGTCACTTAAACTTAAACTTACTTAGGTTATTTGTTTTGTATGTCTCATATCATAAGATTAAGACATTGTCATGATTTTAATTTTTTTTAGGATTTCATCTTGGATTCTATCATTGCCTTCATAATAAGAGCATCCTATTGTACTGTTTATTCATTATTTTCTAGTAATATAATTTTTTTTTTATTGCATCCTTCTTATGGAAGGTATCTGGTCTTGCTGATTAAATTCTTGCCCTCGTGAGTTTTTCACATCTCCAACACAAACTGCTTGACAAATCATTGTAATATGCAGATTATATTCAACATGAATTATTAAACAAATGACACAGACATGTGTAGAATTGAACTAGTCTAATACTATCAATAAATGTGACTAACTGTATCTAGTTTGCAGATTTATCATACTAAATTATATAGTTTGGGTTGTAGAACAAATTTTACATTACCCATACATTGAACTCCATACTGAAAATAAAACAGGAGCTCCCAGAAAAGAAAAATATGTAGTGATAAATGGATAGCATAGTCATTTGTTACTTTGTTAACCATAATCCAGAGGATAAGCACCAATCAGAAGAGGAGTAGAATCACAAGATTGAGTTTACTTCACTTTCAGCCTTATCAATCTTCTGTAGTGCGCGATAGGGAAGTGCAGGATCCTTGGGAACCTCATTAAAACACATAAACTAATTAAAGCAAGGAACACCACTCTCCAGAAATACTCCCAATCTAACACAGGACAGCCATTTGTTGTACAGGCTAACACATTGCTATTACTGATTATGCTGTTATAGAAAAGCCTTTTGAAAACTCTCAGGCAAATGCAATTGGCAGGTGTAAAGCCAGACTTCACAATATTTGCCCAGATAGACTCCAAAGCTATTTTAGAACAGTTCCAGAATGTTCTGCAGTTTTGAGTATGGTGTGATGTATGTCCACACCCTATTCCAGAGCTCCACTTCTTCGAAAGACTAAAAACATCCTTCAGAAAACTATGGAGATTGACTTGACACTTGCCAATTGCATTTGGCGGAACGTGACCAAATTTGTACTGGACAGTCATTAGTAATAAAGGCTAACGCAATGCTATTACTGAGTGTGTTTGTATAGAAAAGTCTTTCAAAATGCAAATGCAGTTGGCATATGTAATGCATAATTGCCCACATAATTGTAGTCATGTCTATACAGTGACAATACATGCAAATTGTATGGTTTCCTATTATTAGTAAAAAAAATTAACAGTTTCAACCATAAAAACATTACAAATGGTGGGATGAAATTTGATCAAGCATAATCTAATGCAGGAACCTAAAATAGATGAAATAATATAAGCCAAAAGGAATCAATTGAAACCAACTTTTGCAATGAATTCAGTTTTGCCATAAACAACATTCAATTGCATTTGTCTGAGAGTTTCGAAAAACATTTCTATACAAGCACACTCAGTAATAGCAATGTGTTAGCCTTTCTACCAATGACTGTCCTGTACAAATTTGGTCACATTCAGCCAACTGCAATTTGCAGGAGTGAAGTCAATATTGCTCTATGTAGCATGTTTTTATCTTTGGAACAGGGCGTGGGCATACATCATACCATAGTCAAAACTGCAGAACATTCAGGAACTGTTTAAATATTTATATGTCGAATTATATTCAGAACAATCCAAAACACAATGCACAAACCACGTTGGTTCAGTTTTCGAAGGCTTTTTCAATAGAAGCACACTCAGTAATGGCAATGTGTTGGCCTGTACAACAAATGGTCGTCTTCACATAAATGAGAAAAATGACAATTTTATCAAATTTTAAGGTCAGGCTTGTTTTGGACTGCTTATGGGTTTTGTCAAAAGTGCCATTTTCTCCAGTAGATATGATGGCTATCGGAGAAATGATTAGATACGGTCAAAAGTGCCATTTTTCCATTTGATCAAGAATTTGAAAACTATATATCAATACACTTATTTTAGCAGACATATTCATACTGTTGTGCAACGCACTTGTTTCTCTTTCTTTCATATTTATATACAATCACCTCATTACATTGTCGGTCTTCTTTAACATCCATTCTCCTGTTTTCCGAAACCGCCCTGCCTGCATTTCTTACCCATGCATCCTTTTGTCCCTCGCAATCCATGGAACATAGCTCGTAATCCCTCATTTAGTACTTATTCCTAGTTAGCTTCACCATTTTTTCCCTTAATATAGATTGAGGCACACTCATAGTGAAAATACATATAGAAATAAAATAAAGATGTATTTAAGAAATAAATATACATAATAGATACATACATTCTCAATTGTTTCAGCAATGCTCACCTTAACATAGACCATAGATCCATATCCATAATGAAAAGAAATACATAGACTAATTTATTTTCTTATTTTTGTCTTTTGTTAGGGTTTTTTTTATATTTTTCAATTTCTTTAGGAAAAAGGGCATTTATAAGTATGACATGTGAGAAGTTAGAAGACTGATTTTTTGTCAATGATATGTGTTGAACTCTAATTTTGATTTACATATGAAGGAAATCAATATTATGTGTATTTTTAAATATTTTATAAATTTGTTAAGTTATTTCCAAGTCTTTAGTTTTTAATTATGCTTTAAATCATAGAAAATATCTTTCCTTTGCATAGTACCCATAAAACTTGTAATGAAATATCTTGCACAAAAGAGGAATATAATATGAAATACTTTATAAATACTTGATAATAACTGAGAATAACAAGCCACTTGGAAGTGAGAGAAGTCAAGTGGAGCCCTTACTTTGCAATGAGGTCCATAAGAATCAAAAAGTTTGGAAAATCCTGGAAGAGGGGGGCATGACTCCCTACTTGGAGAGGCTTCATGGTCATGACCTGAAAGCTTCCAAGGTTTTTATCAAAGGCTAGAAGAAAATGGTATTGAATGTGAATGGAAAGGAAGTTGCTATTAGTGAGGAGGTGATTGTGAATATTACAAGGCTTTCATTGTAGGGAAGGAAATTTTTTTGTGACCAAAAAGGTTAATGATGATGCCCTAAACCAATTTTTTATGGGGAATGGGTGTGGAAAGTTGATGAAACTCTCCTCTTGGGGCTATAACTATTTTTTTCATAAAACCCATTTGGGAAGAAGTGCTCGAAGTCATTATGTGGTATATCACTTTAGATGGTAGGTTCATTGCAATATGTGATGTTCATTTCATTTTCCTAAACCACTTTAGGCATAAGTTGTTGGTTTCATTTCCCTACTTTTTGTTAGCATCTTTGGACTATGCTGCTAAGGAACACATGAAAAACCCCAAATTTCCTATGTTGCATGAGGGATTAATTCTTCTAATTATGGAATATGTTAAAAAAACAAACCCCTGTGCTGAATTCGAGGAGGAAGGGGAATGTAAAGAAACAACAAAAACTCATGGTTCACTATTCTGATATGAGTTCAAATCCTAGTGAGGACAAGGATGATGACGATTAGAGGGAGGAAGATGAGAGAGAAGATTCAATGGAAGTGTTCTTTGCACTCCCTTCTGAGGGAGAGGTTCAAAGGAAAAGAAAGGGCATTGGGAAGAAGAATTCCCCTTGGAAGAAAGCAAAGAAGAATATCTCTTGGTCTGAGGGCTCACAAACTAGGGAGGAGGAAGGGGATAAAACTCAAAGGAAGGGGAAGCAAATTCTTGTCTAAAGGGGAATTGTTAGGTAAAGGTAAGGAGAAAGTGGTAGTGGCTGCTAGGATCCAGTCTTCGAAGAAAGGTGTTGTGAAAGATAACCAAGATGTTGTTGACCTTCCACATTTTTTTGAAGAATTTACTAATCTCCACACTAACAGAGAGGAGATTTATGACATCTTGGGGCTTGCAAGGTAAGGGGTCACTAACCGATTTAAACTGGAAAAATGGTTCTTTTTAGAAATCAACAAAATTAATATCAAAGTTCGTGGTCTATAGGAGAAAATTACCAATGAGGATTGGGGCCAGCCTAGGGTTGAGAAAAATGAGGTGAAAAGTAGGTTTGATGGTCTTGAGGATTCTACTAATGTTTTAAAGATGGAATTTAAAATTTGAATAAATGACTTGGAAGAGAAACTCCAGGGGGCTAATAGAAATCTAGAGAATATTTTAAAGATAATCCACTGATCTATGAAAAATGGTGTTGAGGGGATTAGGATTCTCGTGGAGAAGCTCAAATATTTGAGAGAGGACTACATTACTAATGGGATCCCTAAGGAGAGTATAAGGAAAAAGCAAGCAATAAAAGACAAAGGGAAGAAATAGGTGCAAGCCGGTTTAAAGGGGCCAAGTTCGAGGACAAGGGGGGGCAAAAATAAACCTTTTGAGGATAAAAAGAATGCTTTATTGCACTTGGTAAACCTTCATCAAAACTTCTACAACTAGGAGTTAGAGGTGGTAGATAATCTTAACAATATGAAATAGTTATGTGGTTTACTTTAGTTTTTTTTGTTGTTGGTAGGTTGCTAGTTGGTTGTGTTTTATTCTCTTGGTAGCATTTTTCTTGTAAGGGTTTCAGGTCCCTACAAAACTTGTTTTTATTGTTAATAAAAAATAAGCCACTTGGAGGTGGAAAACCTTCAAATATCTCTAATGAGAACATAATTTACAATTAGATGATCAAATAGGATTCACTATCTCCTATATATACCCTACTTATGCTTAGGGTATCACCTAAGCCAACTTAGATAACAACATGTAATCCCTACGCTAACATAATAAGAAAATAATAATTATAATGAATTACATAAGAGTTGAAGTAGCCACAAGATTACTACTCATACCCCTATACACACTCAAGTATTAAGGGCGTACCATGCACCCCTTCTTCAAAGAAACATTATCCTCAATTCTAATCAAGTGTGGATGCTTTTGGGTGAGCTCTTCAGCTTGCTAGGTGGCATCTTCAATTGGTAAATTCTTCAACTAAATGAGATACTTGGTGAGTGTCCTAATCCTTAGATTATTTGTCTGTTTTTGAAGAATTAACTTTAGTTGTAATATGATTCTTCCTTCATCTAGTTTTGGTAATACTATCTATGTAGGAATGTCATGCCCAATAATTTTCTTTAAACAAGAAACATGAAAAACTGGATGCATCTTAGTTTTTTGAGGTAGCTCAATCTTGTAGGAAACACTGCCTTTCATTTGCATAATCTAGTGTGCACCATTTTATTTCAAAGACAACATGTTCTTTTCTTTTTACTTCAGAAAATTTTTCTTATAAGGTTTTAATATCAATAAAACCCAATCCCTTGTTACATAGACGGTTGATGTTGCACCAAAAGATCAACCTGTTAATGCCTGATACAACCACCAAAGTTAATGAATCCACAGGAGGTGTTTAATCCATGTCACGAACCTGAGCATTGTGCTACACAACACAAGGAGACCAAGGGAGCACACCTTGCAAGAACAACAACCCCCCCAACACAAGCGAGAGGTTCGAACCTGTGAGCCAAGCTCTAATACCAATTGTTGTACAAACAGTTGCCGTTGCACCACAAGATTGAACTTTAATGCCCGATACAGTCACCAGAGTTAATCAATCCACGGGAGGTGGTTAATCCATGTCACGAACCAAAACACTGCGCTACACAACACAAGGAGACTAAGGGCGGACACCTTGCAACATCCCTAACTTCAAAACTCCTTTCCTTGTAATGCTGGTTCACCTATCATTTCATTATATTTTGTGCCATGACCAATCATTTCATTATATTTTGTGCCATGACCAAATTCTCCTTGAGTCCTAAAAGCACTTGTTTTTGATGATGCATGCAACCATCCATAGCCTAAACTCCTCGCATCACCCTTTAGTGATGATATGATGGATGGAGGATGGTATCCATATAGTGCCATAAATAGAGACATTTTTATGAACTACAATAAGAAGTGTTATAGCATCATTTTGCTAGTGGTAGCCAATCTAACCATTGATAGTGCTTATATAAAGTGAAACAATGCAAATATCCTTCCAAGAACTTACTGACAACCTTAGTTTTCTTGTTGGATTGAGGATGGTATAAATAGTTATGAGCCAATTGAGTAACCAAATAAGAGAATAAATCTGTCCAAAAGCTACTCAAAAATATAGGGTCATGATTACTAATAATAAATTTGGGAGTACTATGCAACTTTTGAATATTATTCATAAATGATTTTTTCATGTTCTTGCTTGATGAGGTGATCTACCACTACCATGATGAAAAATATAGCTCCATTTAATTCATGCAGTAAATCACCACTGATTGGAACAGGAAACTTATTTTTTATGATATACATGTTGATCACTCTATAGTCTAGGGACATATGCCAAATTTTATCGTTCTTACACACCATCACCACAGATGAATAGTAAAGCACCTTGGCTATGCCTAATAATACCTACTTCTAGCATCACTCGAAAAATATTTTCATCTCATGTTTTTGTATATATGGGTACTTTTCAGGCCTTATGTTGGGTGGTTGGATCCCTAGGAGTAGCTATATAGCATGATCATGATCCCTCTTAGGAGGTTATCCCTTAGGCAATCTCCAAAAACCACTAAGCAATGATCTATAATTGCTTGGAAACCTGGATGGGTAGGAGCATTAGATTGATAGGCTACTAATGAAAATAATTTGGCCTTAAATCTATCAACTCCTTTCTTAAGAAAATTTGCATTTGATAAGAGCTCACCATTTGTGGGGACTTTGTGCATAACCATCTTAACTCCACTATCTTTCCTTTTGAGTTGTTCCTAAATTAGTAAGACAATGTACTCCTAAAAATAATATATGTTGCACCTATGGGGATAAAAATATTGGGAAATCAAGATAATAATCTCCCATGGCTAATTTAATTCTTTGGTTAAGTGCAAAAAGTTGGGTCCATGAAGAAGGGAAATTTCAGGTAAAAAAAATATCGACAGGAATGAGATCCCAAGCCTTAGATCGAGATCTCATTCCTAAATGGTTACTCGTTCTAAAAATAGAATGGGTACCCGTTTGAAAGCGGTACCCTTCTACAAAAATTGAAATCACAACCCGATTTTTTATTTGGTTTTAGGCTCGAGAAAGGTTTGGTAACCCAACCCTTAGCCTTTGACCTATAATTAAAAAACTAAGGCAATGTCGAGAAATATCTAACTTTGACAATATAGCTGATGGGGTTTTTTAATTATTGGTTTGTGAAATTAAAACCCATTATAGATCACAATGTCTAGTTTCTAAATATGCATTTCTTTTATCATTGTATTTTTCTATTTTCTAATTAATTTCTAAGGAAACTGGTCCATAAACTTGAAATGTTAGGATTTTTTAGTTTTTAATAACTTTTAATATGTTAATTTTTTTGTTAAAAAAAGTATGTGACATCTTGATCTACAAAAAATTATCTACACAATGAAAAAAATTCAAATAATGATTAGTTAAGGTCAAATTATGGTATCTATACATGTTGGTTTTCAAAAACAACAATTAGGGCCAATAAAAATTTAACAAAAAAATTTAGAAAAAGGTTATAAAAAATATTCTCATCAATCTTTAGTTTGTTACACATCTTTCCCAAAAGGAATTAGAAAGATACTTTTATTAGATCAAATTATGGTATCCATACACGTGCATGGTATGGTCCTAAAAAAGTGACTTTTAAAAAGTGGTTTTTATACATGCCTATTGTAAACACTTAAAATTGTCATGATCGATATGACACATCTGAATTTGATTACTAACACCATTTCATCCTGAATCACCTCTTTTCAACTGTTTAATTAAATAATCTTAATTGTTTAATTAAATTCATCATTTTCATCTATTAATCTGATAATCAATCTTATTAGGTTAATTCACCCCCTTTAACACTAATTTTCATCTTGCTTAATTGGATAATGTGAATTATTTAAATTAAACCCCTTAATCCTTCTCATTTGATTAAATAATTCTAATTAGTTAATTAAATGTCATTACCCCCCTTTAATTAAATAAGTTATTATTTAATTAAAATCCCTAATTTCCTCCATCTTGCACAATTAAGTAATTGGCTAATTTCCCTTACCCTCCCACTTGCAAGGGAATATTCCCTTGGAATATTCCTCTATTTGAATGGAAATATCTTGCAACAAACTTGCTAACAACTTCCTAATTTTTAGGAAGTGTGCTTCTTTGAATCAATGAAAGTCATTGATTAAATCCTTGATCCTTGTCAACTTGCATTCTCATCCATTGATGAGAATCCTTAATCCATTCCATCTCCTCTCATTGCCTCTCATCCATTGATTGATCAAATGAATCATGGTCATTGATTCACCATTTTCTCCTATAAATACTCCTTATTTCTATGAGAAAGAGATCCACTTCCATTTTAGCAAAGTTATGTTGCACATTTGCATACTCACTTTCATCCATTTGCATCCATCTTTAGCATTTAGCATCATTTTAGCTTAGTTTTCATCCATTGTTTTAGCTCATCTTTTACCCATTTTCATCAATATTCATCCATGGAATCTATTTAAAATTTTGTTTCAACTAAGGGGTTGGAAAAGGGATAATATTCCACATCAATGCAACACCAATCCCCCAATGGGATGAGGTTTGAAGTAGTAGATTAGTGTCCATTATACATTCTGGTTTGTTTCATGTTTTAATGACTTCTTTGTTTATTGTTTTCAAGAATTTCATTAGGAGTATAGCTTAACTAGCTAAATCTTGGTTTATTTAGTATGGATATGGTAGGTTTAGCTTAGGTTATGATTATGCTCACACCTATTAAAAATTAATTTATATCATCTGGGTATTAAAATAAATTACATATTTGGAACTAGACTCAAAATACTAAATTTCATATTACTGAACGTTTTAAAGATTTAATGTGTAATTGCTTCAAATTTTTAGTCGAAGTGTGACAAATTCTGAAAATCAGGAAAAACACCCAGTTTTTGAACATTTTGTTGATCCAACATCTTGCACATGCCCCTATGACATTTCCTAGAGCAACTAATTTAGTATCCCCATTTGTAATTTATTCTTGGAATTTTGGATCAAGGTATATAATTTTTTTTAGACAAGTAGCTGACTTCTTGTTAATGAAGTTGTGAATGCTTCATGATTTAATCAACACTTGATCTCTCTTTCTCGAGGAAACCCACCACTTTAACAGTTTTGGGGCATTGAAACCAGTAAGAGTATGACAATAAACGATTAGGTGAGTATCTCTAATTTTTTCTTCTCTCATTTCCTCCATGTAATATTACCTCTTCCTCTTCTTCTTTATTGTGACCTTCAATGTAGAATAATTTCTTTTTCACATTATGACTACAACTATATTTTCTATCATAACTAAAACATAATCCTTTTTCCCTTTTCTCTTCAATTTTTTGTAGAATCAGCTTGGAAAGCTAAGGAAATGAGTGTGTATGAGAGCTCCTTTCTTTTATGTTTACTTGATCCCTTATTACCTATTAGCCAATAAAAATTCCTTAACTTTCCTTGCCATAAATATTGCTTGTGACAAGGATTATTTCCATGTGGCAATCCTAGGCATCCATCTTCTCTTGTGGAGTTGTGTTTATTTGGTACTTGTTCATTTTGCAAAGTAGTACAGGTTTGAAGAATTCACAGGTATCATTATGTTGCCAAAGTCACTCCAAAATTCTTGTTGTAGTTGAAGACTCCTGAATGAGCTTAGCTCTATGACTATATTGTAAACTTCATTTTTTATTGATAATACAATTTTGGTTGTGCTTTTGAGGTGTGGGGGTTTTCTCTCAAAAGGGTTTTCCCTACATATATTTGGTGTTATCTCTTTATGTAATTTTTATGTTTATTCTATTATTTGTATGTGCATCTTATAACTATCATTTTTAAGTGTTTGATTTTTAAAAAAATCATTATCTTCTCCACTTAGATTGGTGTAGGAAGTTGCTTCCATGCACATAACTTCCTTTCAGTTGGTATTAGAGCTTGGCCAATTTTGGTCCCATTGTTGCATAGAGGGTTTTTGAAGCGATCTTTGTTTGAGTGGGAGATTTTGTAGAAATCTTTTCAACCTTTTTGCTAGAAAAAAGATGAAAAGCAAATCCAAAAGGATAGGGATGGAGAAATTTAATAGCAAAAATTTCATGTTGTGGAAGCTTAATTTGGAAGATATTCTTATAGAAAAATATTTTTGGGCTGCAATATCCAATGTAAAACTTGCCAACATGACTTAAGAGAACTAGGAGTTATTAGATTGTAAAGCCAAGGGTTTGATAATACTTTGTTTGGCAAGCTCCTTGTAGTTGAATTTCCATAAAGAAAAGACCACAACGAGCATTTGAAAGAATCTTTTAGAGATTTATTATTCTAAATCATTGGTAAACAAGTTATTGCTAAGAAATAAGTTGTATTCTTTAAGGATGGAAGAAGGAGGATTCATGGATAACTACATGTTCATATCTTTAATATTCTTGTTGCCCATTTTGGGTTTACTGGTGTCAAAATAGAGGATGAGGATCATTGCATGACACTATTATATTTTTTCCCAGACTCATGGGATCACTTTGTCATAGCCGTTGGGAGTACTGCTACCACATTCAAGATGGATGATGTGGATGCATCATTAATTTTTGAAGAGATGCGGAGAAAATATTCTAAGATGGCTAAGGAGGCCCTTGTTCATGGAAAATCAAAAGAGAAAGGAAAGAAGAAGGACAAGAAGTCAAAATCTAAATCCTTGGGGAGATCTAAAACTCTTACAAAGTCCAAGGTGAAATGTTGAAACTACAAAAAATATGGTCATTTTTGTAAAGAGTGCAAGGAGAAAAAAGAAAAAAAAAAAAAGAATTTCTCTGATTTTGACTCAAATTAATCCTCTCGGGATGATGCAAATTCTTTTTTTGCAGCCTTTACAACACGTGTTTGAAGATGTGTTGATATATTCTGATGCATATCTTCACATGACCTAGCATAGGGGTTGGTTCTTGAAGTATGAAATATATGATAGTGGGAAAGTGTATCTGGGTGATGATTCTCATCTTAATATTGTTGGCAATGGAAGAGTCAAGATTAGATTCCTTGATGGTAGAGTGAAGGGGATTGCTAATGTGATGCATATCCATTGTTTTGCATGAAACCTATTTTGAATAAATTTAGCCTTTCCAAACTGATGGTACTAGAATTGAGTTAAAGACTATATATACTAAAGACATAGATGAAGAACATTGGATCCAATATGTGGTGGTTACTATTCCTATAGTACTTTAGTTGGAGGATCTTTCTAGATATCTTTTAAAGGAGGCCCAATATTTTTATATGTTATAGAGGTTTCTCAGGTTATAAAAGAAGATCATTTGATCCCTATGCATATTAATCAGTTCATCTTAAAAAAAAATTGTATAATCGTGTTTATCTACTCAAGGTATTACTCTTTTAGATAGAATTGTGATAATTTGCAAGCAATGTGCTAGCATGACTAAATTCTTATCTCATGAGGAGCAGCTGCTACTTTCCCAACCTTAAATGGTTGTGTAACCCATTTTCCTACCTTGGGTTCATACTTGTAAATGAAAATTTTCATTGTGTAAATTATGTCATACTATGTTTCCCAATTCATAAAATTTTGTTGTGTTGTATTGTATTTCCCTTTTAGTATGTTCTTTTAGGAAATTTTACCATATTAATCTTTAAGTGATCTAGAAGCACATTGAGTTTATCTCCCAACAAATAAAGTACCAACCTACTAAAAAATTTAGAGTTCTTTTGTCATACAAGTATACATTGTGATCACCAAATAGAGTCAATTAACATGTTTTAGAATATTTATAATCCCCTAAGATAAAACAAATCCTCAATATTAAGACCTCACATTAAATGGTTCATAGATCTTGTTTTAGTTACAAATTCAGATTATTATAATGGCACAATTTTATTCATGGAATATTTGACCTTAATGATTGGCATTAACCATACATAATTTTAATAATTGATAAGATGTCTATATTTGACATGGGATAGTCACATATTACTATATGAAATCAATATAATTGTTTTGTTGACCTTTCAAGGAGGGCATTTACCCATATGATGCATGGGAATCCCTAGTGCATCATGGAGAATGTGCATTTAAGGTAAATTATATGTTTGATAGATAGTTGAAAGTCTAGGGTGAGGAAAAGTGGATATATTTCACCACACTAAATAATAAATTGTTGTGGATGATGAAAATGTCAATCATAAATAATAACAATCCAAAATTCATACTTTCACAATCACACAATGAAGTTCAATATTTTGGATTAGAATATAGAATTTAGATAACAAGCAAAATCATCATAGCTAAGACCTTGATTTGCTCCATTTTTGGTTGCTCTTCAAAGTAACACACTATGAAAGAACAACAATGATATGAAGCAATGATAATGATAAATGCTCAAAGATAAATGATACATATGTTTGACAGTGATAGTGATAAATATTTATTAATGATTGAATGCTTGAATGCTTGATAATACTTGTTAATGATTGATGATACTTGATAATGCTTGATAATGCTTGATAATTCTTAATAATGCTTGAGATCTATCAAAATGCTAGAGTGATTTTGATAACAAGAGTGCTAGGGAATTCAAATGAAATGAAAGCTAATTATTTATATGCTTCACTTGACTTTTGATCAATTGTGGAGATTGATTTGCAAGATCAATGGATAGGAAAATTTAAGATAGGGTAAGAACTATAATTTAAATTTGATGGAGGGAAATATTAGAAGAATTAAATAAATTTATTTAATTTAGAATGATAGTTGGAGAAATAAATAAATGCCAATTTATTTATTTTAGAAGAAAATATTTAATTTAAATAAATTAGATTTAATTTATTTAAAAGAGGAGTGTTAGCCAATTAAATAATTTTTGAAAATTATTTAATTATAGAGAAAACAATTTAATTTAAATAAATTACTTTTAATTCATTTAAAAGAGAAGTGTTGGCTAATTAAATAATTTTTCAAAATTATTTAATTATTGAGGACCAAAGATATATTGAATTTGATTTTAATTAATATTAGAGGGAAAATGATAAGTGATGAATTGATTAAATAATTTAGCATTATTTAATTATTATGGATGAAAAAGGAATATTAGCTTAATTAAATATAGATAGAAGAAATGATAAGGATAATGATGAAATCACAAGATAAAAATGCATTAGTCATTTTAAGTTTCTACAATTTTACTGTTTCAATTGTAGTTATGTTTGTGGTTGATTGATCATCTACTCAAGTTTGAGATGATTTGGATAAGCTTGATTGTATAATTTAGCGAATGAGTGTCTACAGGCTGATAGAGATGTTCAATTGGAACTATTGTGGTTTAGGGAAGGCTATTTTTAGTTTGTTCTAAAGGGTAGATACTTTTGAAGGATGAGTGGATTGTTGGAAAGGTGTGCAATCAACTATGTGGAGATTATCCACTATTGGACCATTACAATTCATAAGTTGGTCATTTTAGGTCAATGTCATGTTTTAAGCATGTTTAGGTTTTATGCCATTTTGAGGATGACATAGATTATTTGGGATGTTGGAGAATATTATAGTCAATTGGAAATAAGAAAAGAAGACTAAGGAAAATAATGGAGTTACATTGAGGAAACAGTAAGATTGAGAGGTGAGTGAGGTACAAAGAGTATGGTGTGGGGTAGAATAATAAAAATGGGTCATGTTAGGATCCAACAATGTTAGGTAGTAGTCCATACAACAATTGTAGTAGTGATATTTGCAAGTTATGTATTCATGTATGTGAGGAAGGCCATTGTGGTAGATTGTGATTTCTTTATAGAATTAATATAATAAGAGATCTTTAGAGGCTAGGTTTTCCATCCCTAAAGGTTTCCTATGGTAAATTTGGTATTTTTTGTAGTATATTTTGTATGTTATGTGTGTTTTTGTATGGGCTGCATGATTGGAAAATATTTCTTAGGAACCTCTGGTCATGATTATATTACCATAGATATCATAAATTCTTATAAAAAATCATGTCTTGGGTCATGGACAATCTTTCTTAGGAACTTCTAGTCATGATTATATTACCATAGATATCCTAAATTCTTATTAAAAATCATGTCTTAGGTCATCAAAAAATTCCTTATTTATGTGGAGTAGATATCATATTATATCTACACAAACTAAGTATAACAATAGTCATGTTCTTATGGAGCCAAAGGAAGTATTTACTGTCCCTATTTTTGGTGGGTTGTTGTTAGTTGGGTTGAGTGTAAATATTATTTGACTCTCCCAGATGTTTTATGGTGCTTTGTCTACCTCAGATGTCCCTTCTTCAGGAGTTTTATATGCTCAAACTCTTCCTCACTGGTTATTTTCTATAGAGGTGGAGTCCTCTCCTTTTGAGGTGGAGATGGAGCTAGGTGGTTTGGGCTTGAGGTCATTGTAGAAGATTTATGTGGCTACTGTGGTTGCTCTTGTTTATTCTATTCTACTGGTAGCTGGGTTGCATTCAGAGTTTATCTTGAAGACCTAGATGTTATTGCTGCTTTTGGAAGCTATGTTCTTTTTGTAAGAGTTTATGCATTTTCTTTTGATATTGAGTCTGATATAGAGGTGGATATCAATCCTATTGAGGTGGATTCTTCACCTCTTGAGGTGAAGGATGGTTCTATGGTTGAGGCTTCTCTCAGGCTACTCCTTTTGAGGTGGAGACCACTCCTATTGAGGTGGAGTGAAGATTTTCTAGAGAGTTGGTTTTGCGGTAAAAATCTCTTGGTTTCTTCTCCTATAGAGATGGAGACGTAGGGTTGTTAATATGGATGGTTTGCATCATCTACTAGACTGTGGTTTTTGGCTTAGAATTTGGTTTTTTGAGCAAACTAGTTGTGATTTTCTGAATTTTTTAGGTGGCTCTAGTTGCATGGGTGACTCAAGTGGTTTCCTTTAGTAGTTTGGGTTTCAAGTCCCCGTAAAAACCTAGTTGTAAAGGGTTTAAGGTTCCCTTCAAAACCTGATTTTTGTAGCATGGGTAGTCTAGTATAATTTTTGGATGGATATTGCTACTAGGTTATTGATTGTTTATGTTTTTATTTGTTTGTAGATTTCTTTTGATAGGGTTTCAGGTCCCTTCAAAACCTATTTGTAAGGGGTTTCGAGTCCCCCCAAAACCTGTTTTTCCCAATTAATCAAAACAATAGTCATATTCTCATTACAAATTCAAATTTCATCATTAGCAATAATCAATAACTTGTACAACGCAATACATAAGGCCTAGTGTAACATTTGAAGCATGTACCGACTTTAGTCCATCAAGGAAAGAAGATCTAAGTGGTAAGGTGCAAAACTTGTCAATTTATCACCCGTTTTATCTAATTTTTCCTTTGCTTGATCGAGGGTAAGAAATCTTTATATTATCCTAGCCATTGTGGAGGTGGATACACCAAAACAAGGTTTGACTTAGGCACTTGACCCTATATAGAAAAACCCTTTCTCCCCTCTCTTGTGTGTAGGGGGGAGATCTGAAGTGGATTTGGGAGAAGATTGAAGATATAATTGCAAGATCAAGCATTCAAGCCTCCTACTTCAACAAATTAAGGTAATTCGCATTAATCATCAACAAACAAAGTTCTAAGGCTAAGTCTAAGAAGGAAGAACCTACAAAGTCGGACCTCTGATATATGTTTACTAATTCCTAAGATATGTTTACTGATTTCTAAGATCTACATTCTCAAGGCTATGGCAGTAGTTCCCTTGTGCAAGAATTTTGAACCCTAATTTACATGTTAGGTTCCTCTGTCTTTGTATTCTACTATTTTGTTGTCCTTTTTTGTCTTTTAGTTATGCAATTTTTATATTCACATTAGTTTGTTGTAGCTTCATAGTTGACCTAGATATATATGGTTGCCAAAATTTCTTGGATCTCTGAGAATTTAGATAGGAAGTCATAGATCTGATTCTCTGATACCATGTAGGGGCTAAAAATTAGCTCGCACCCCAAAATCTGTTAAAGTTGATAGTGAACCCCACAGCCCCTAGAAATCACCTACAACCAAAACACCTATCACAAATGAGAGATAAAAACAACTAATTTTCTATGCAACCAAGAGAGGAATGATTGATTTAGAAATAATTGATTGTGCAATAAATTAATATTATTTAGTTATTATGCCCCTTATTACTTTAATTACTTAAGCTAAACTTATGAGTATTTTTTTATTATAGTTAAAGTTGTCTCATTGCATGAGATGATGACACTTGTTCAATCTAATCAAACCTCCATGTAGGGTTTGATTTTTCCTTTTATAAGGACTCTTATTCATTGTAATCATTTATTTAGATCAATTTAGATTAATTCATTGCATAATCAATTTCTTTTTTATCATCTCTTCTTAAGGTTACTTGAGAATATCAATGGTTTTTTCCCATCATATGTGATAGGCATTTTGATTGCAAGTAATTTCTAGGAGTTGTGGGGTTCACTATCAACTCTAATAGATTCTGGGGTGTGAGCTAAATTTTAGCTCCTACATGGTATTAGAGCACCAAATCTATGAGTTCCTATCCAAATTCAAAGAGATCTAAGAAATTATAGTAAATATCTTTTTCTGTGTATTTTTGAGAAAAAATGTTTTTGAGTTTTGTTCACAATCATGAAAAACCATATGGGTATCTATTAGATTTTGCAGATAATGAGTATATCTTGTCAAAAATGTTGTCAAAATAGTATAACACATTCATTTTCCCTTCAGGTGAAGTTTATTTTTTTACCAAATTGCATGTTCTATATTTTGGAATAAAAAATGCTTTTTGGGTTTTGTTGCAACATCAAAATATTTTGTGGATATATATTATTTTTTGCATGCAATGAACAATCTTTTTAGAAATTAAATTAGAAGGGTTGTGTCTATTAGTTATCGATTGGCTAAACTTACCCTATTTTTCAAAAAAATCATAACTTGGGCATACACTATAGAAACTAAGAAAATGAGATATCATAAAATCTAGTTTTGTGTACTTTCCAATGGTGTGGGTCTCATCATTAGATTTTGTTGTTGGTTTATTTTATTCTCATTCAAAGTTAGATCATCATTTTTTACTTCTGAGCTCATAAATTTTTGCTCATATCTCAAATTTTTGTGTATCCAACAATGTTGGAAAAGGTATTTTAGAGCTCTTTAGATCTATTCATGCAGTTTTTCTAGAATCTACCCCAAGTACATTTTATTTAGTTTTTGGTGATTTCACATTTTGGTCAATTATTTGGACATTTTGGCACTTGGAAAGGATATGTTTGCTTGAGATTAATTCATTTGATTTGCTTTACATGCACTAAGGTTATTAGTCTCTGATTTTTTTATTTGAGGAAGTATCATGGGTTTTTTTGTTCATCCTTTTGTGGTCATCCTAGCAAATGATAACTATGAGTCTTTGTAAAACGACAACCTGATACATCTTAGGTGACTTGATATTTTACCTTATCTTTATGGACTCATAGCTACACCAAACACACCACAAAGTTATTCTTTGTGGGGTATTATCAGTTATCATGTTGTAGGAGTTGTTTGTTCTAGTGTTTATCTCAACACTCTATGTGTTGTATCAAACATTGATTGTCCCCACACAATTTGGACTCAACTTTAGGAGATCCATGGAGACCCTCATAACTCTCCATACTCATAGGATCTTGTTGTCGATTGTCTCATTCCTCTCATAGATGTAAATTACCCACCCTTTGATAACGATATTTTAAAGGATCTTGAGTATATCACAAGTCTTACATGTTCTGATGGTTCATATACTTGTCTTCATGTTTCTACCCTTCAGATTAAGACTGCATCTTCATCTTTTTTTTGTTCTTGATTAGCTTTCCATTGCCACATCTTTGGCCCCTATTGATTTAGTGCAACATGACATCCATCATCTTTTAAATACAACTACTTGGGATTCGTATCTAACAGACATATCATCCTTGTTTGTAGAGTCTTATATTGTAGATTTGAAGGATTACTTTGAGGACATTCATCTCCTCTTTTTTGAGAACCACATCATCACAGTTGGCCCACCATCTTCATCGCCTTTGTAGCTTATTCTACATCATATTCATGGGTTTTTGGATTGACATCATCTCTTTTCAAAGGCACACATCGTTTGGATTTGGATTCTCAATTCTTCCATTTTTGGGATTGGCTTCCCCAATCACTAGTGGATTTGTTTCTTCCTAAGGGGAGAAATGTTGCTTACTGTAAGTAGTGGATCATGTTCTATAATTAGGCGTTCATCCTTGGCACATGAGCTCTTTCTTTGTGAGGGATTCATATCCCCTTTTCTCTCTCCTATTGGGGGATATCCATTATACTTGTGTGATAAAAGTAGTGCTTGGGGGGTCACATTGAGTCATTCTATCCTTCTCTCACTAATGCATTTATTTCTTTTTCTCTCTTTTTAAGAGGGGTTTTTTCCCATTTGGTTTTCTACCTTTCTCTGATTATGAGAGATTTTCTTTGTTTGTACATGTGTACCTCATTAGGCCTTATAATCGAGACCCATCGTTGCATCCATCGTTGCATGCTTCATCAGGGTCTTATAGCTTCTCCCTAAATTGATCTTAAGGGGCTGTGTTGGGGTAATTAGGACATCACTTAATAATTAGTTAATCATTAATTAATTATTAGGTCCCTTATTACTTTAATTATTTAAGCTAAACTTAGGAATATTTGTTATTATTAGATTGGGCTATTTATAGGTTAAGTTGTCTTATTGTATGAGATAATGAAACTTGTTTCAATCTAACTAAACCCTCATCTAGGGTTTACTTTTTCCTTTTATAAGGATTCTCATTCATTGTAATCATTTATTTAGATCAATTCAGATTAGTTCATTGCATAATCAATTTCTTTTCTAAATCATCTCTTCTTAAGGTTACATGCAAATATCAATGGTTTTTTCTCTTTAGATGTGATAGGCATTTTGGTTGCAGGTGATTTCTAAGAGCTATGGATTTCACTATCAGCTCCAACATAATCAAGTTAATCCTTAATAAACATCAAAATCAAAAGACCTTTCTAAAGAAGAACCAAAATCCTATTCCACCATTTTGGCTCTTCCATTAAGGTTAGTAGCTAAGTTGGTGTATGCAATCAATTTTGGTTCCTATGTCTAATGTGATGTAGGACAAAGTGTGATTTAGAACCTAGATCCCTTTTTCCCACATCACATTTTGGTGAACTGGATGCTTGTTGCATTTGTAAATGCTTTTGAAGTCTTAATTTTGTCATTTTCAAATTTGAGTGTAACCTTAGATTGTTTTCATTTTTCAAAAGTGCATGCATTTTTTAGTCAAAAGCATTGACAAAGTAAAGATTTGCATAGTGTTTTATATTTCCAAAGATTCAAATGTGTTATTTTTCAGCATTTTTCAGGAAAAATTCAATCAAATACAATATTATATATTCTAGAAATTATCTTTTGAACATAGTATATTACCTTAAAAATATAAAATTTTGTGCATGATTGTATTTCACATAAAGAAATTAGGGCTTTGTGCATTTCTAGAAATCTATCTATTGCTAGGCCTAAACCTCTACAATTTTCAATACTCAAATATTGTAGGTGATTTCTATATTTTGAAATTTTTCAAAACTTACATCTCTGACCTAGGGTGCCACCAGCATTGTCTAGCTAATTTTTGGTGAAATTTAAATCACAGTTCTATCTTAGTGTTTTTTGTGTAGTTTTAAAAATGCGCCTTCGATCAAAGATAAACCTTTGATCGAAGGTATATTAGTTTGCGCCTTGGATAGAAGGTTAGACTTCGATTGAAGGTCAAGGACTAAAGCAACACACATTTACTCAATGACCTTCAATCAAAGGTGCCAAGAATGAAACCTTTTGCATCTACATCAAAATTTCCTTAGAAATTTCAGTTTGAAACCCCAGGTTTGGCCTTCAAATGAGCTCAACTTGACAACATGTTTTGCAAGATTGTAGCCCTTAAGACAAGCTTTCCAACAAGTATAGTTTTGATATGTTTTCATTTTCTCATGTATTTAATTTTCAATCTTTACTAAACATAGGTTTTTCTTCGAACATCAAGCTCTTTGTTCTGTAGAGGTTGAAAAATAGTAAAACATTATAAAAAATTCAAAATATATCCCTTCCCTCCTTATTGATATTCTTGTTTCACCAAAAAAATGGATTTCGATATATACACAAGTTATGTTGGACGACACACACGTATGTCTAAATTATAGTTACAATGACTTTGGAAATTAATTAAAAAAAATATGTACCCAAAAATTATAAAAAATATCCTTTCCCTCCATATTGATGTTGAGAATCTATATTTCAAAAATTAAAACTTTATCCTTTATAAAAAAAAGTTATAATGGATGACACAAACATTACCTTCTAAAAATGTTGTTTTTTGTTTAAAACTAGTTATTAAAGGAGATGTTGAAAGATTCATAATTTATTTCAGAAAAAAATTAAAAATATATATTGAGAATCTACACACAAATTACCACAAATCACTAGTTCACATCATCTTCAAATTCTTAATGGTTTAGCTGCTATAGGTCTCAAAAGATGAAGATTTCTAAGTTAAAAATATTGATGTAAATGTCTATCTCGGGCAAAAAGTGAGACACAGTATTGTGGAATCACCCAAAGGAGATCCCAATAATCATGTATCAACTTTCACCACTCTATATAGTGATTTCCTTTTTGAATATTCTCTCTTAGCTAAACATTTTCCACAATCATTGAATGATATAGCCTTAGATTAGTTTTTTTCATTACCTAATAACTCAATTATATCATTTACACAACTTGTTAATAAATTCCTTCAACATTTCCAAGCAAACATTAGACCTCAAGTTACATTAATAGATTTAGTCCATTGTAAAAAAGGACTTAAAGAGAAGTTGACTAATTTTATAGGACAATACCAAGCTCTTTATTAAAAAATCTCCTATAATCTCCCAGATGTTGATATACAAAGAGTTTTCATTGTAAATTTGTAACCTAACATTAGAGATACAATCTTGTTGATGAAGTATCCCTCATTTACACATTTATATATAGTCCTTTGTGATTATCAAATATCAATTAGCCAATATGGAGGTACACCTTCATCGACTCATAATGGCCAATTCAAAGTTGTACCTCAAAACAACTATCAATAGTTTAAGAAACAAAACAAAAGCTTTATAAAGATAAACAATCATCAATCATCCAATAACATTCAAATTGAAATTGTTGTTGCATCTACAACATGATATCAATTTAGACCAAGAGATAAATAGTTTTCACAATTACCTGATTCTCTCTATGCTATTATGTTGTAGTTGTTAAATAATAATATGATTCAACTTCCTCCAATTAGATCAATTGACACAATCAAATTATCACCACCAAACTTTAATGTAAAAGCCTTTTGTCAATATCATTGTACATTCGTACATGATATGAAAAGATGTATGCATCTTAAGCATCGAGTGTAAGACCTCATCAATTCTAATATCATCCAATTGGATGTTGTAAATACAAAGGAAACAAATTAGTTTCACCAACTAAGCAAAACTTACAAATATTTACAAACCCATTACCAAGTCATTCAACTAATTTTATTCAACAAAGTAATAATGAAGAAAATGATCTATCCATTGTTGTAAATATGTGATGCAGGGGCATCACAATTGAGAGAGCATAACCACGTTGAAGAGGAATAAAATATAGTTATGGTTTTAGTTATCAAGATAGATTATAAATGGAGGAGAATTCAGTTATAAGGTAGGGGAAACATACCAGTAGCCACCAGGGCTAACTTTGCACATTTGTGCAGAGTGCAAAATAGGTCTGATTTCAAAAAAAAAAAATTGGGCTTCTTCATAAGCGAGTTAGGACCTTAAAAAGAAAAATTTGGCTTATGGGTATTTAAAACACGCCTTGCGGAACTCATAAAGCGAAAGGTGCTCAAAAATGGTGTTTTTAAACCTCTGTCCCCTACATCTTTACCACTTCGCTAGTACCCGTTCATTAGACAACCAATAAACACCCACAAAAATTTAAGGTGTTTTCAATAGTTTTCAATGTGTTTTATTTTTTTGGTCAACTACACATTCAGTAGTGAACATATATTGGTGTAATTTGTAAATTTTTATTGGCATAATTAAAACAATGTAATGACTAAAATGTAAACAGTTATTGGAGGGTCAGGTGAACAAGGAGTAAACAGCAATTGGATCATGGGCAGCAATTGGGGGTTTTCCCTATTTACATTTTACCGGAGTTACATTTTACCGTAGCGTGAAAGGAAAAAGAGAGAGGGTTGCGCAAATGTGAGGGGAAGAAGAAAAAGAAAAAGGCACGCTGGACCATAGTAAAAAGCAATGTGCACATTGTGAAGGGGCACAGTGGAATGCAACAATCTGACTATGCAGAAAGAAGAAGAGGATCTGCTAAGAAAATTCAACATATAGCAAACAAAGCAATAATAGAGGACAAGTCAAGAGCACGGGGGAATAAGGAGATTCTAGTGAGGCAGATCGATAGCAGATAAGAGTGGGGTGCCACGTGATCATAGCCTTTGGAAAAATTAAAAAAACATTTTGCAACCAAAAGTAGCGACTAGGAGGTCGATGCTAGGAGAGAGGTCGATAGTTGTTGACCAGAGAGGGATCGCTCCAATTTGTTGGAGTTCGTTTTTTGCCAGAAAAGACTGCTCAATGGCTTTTGAGAAAACATTGTGAGTGCAACCAGAAAGAGGAAAAATGTGGGAAGAGATAAGTGAAGAAGGACGAGCAGTTAGAGTATAGAGGAGAAATGAAGCGGTTTGCAGAAGCAACGAAACCATGAATGTTTTGTATTTCTGTTGTGTTGAATGTAATCAAAATGTGTGAGTTTTTGTGTATTGTTTTTTTTGCCTTGTAGTGGATTTCTATTTCCTCGTATAAGAAATGAGTTTTACTGTAGCTTTGATGCCTGTTTCTTGAAATGGAGCATGAGTTTGAGAATGGTTTGTCGCCCAAGGTTAGGATATTGCTTCTTTAACTGATGCATGAGATATATTGTTTGTGTCGCATTTGTCAAAGGATCAGTCACATTGTTCGATCTATCTTCTTGAACCGTATTTGCTGATTGGAATTGTTGTAATTTTTTTGAGTTTTAAACTAGGCTGCTATCAATATGATTGAGATACAACATCCTAAAGGTCAAACCAACCTTTTTTCTGATATTGCTTTTACTTATATTGATGCTTCTATAACTACACCTGAGGGTGGTAGAATTAATGATAAAACCACAAAGGTGAATACTCATTGATCCCATGTGTAGTGATCATGATCATTGAAGAATTATTGTATGTGCATGAGATTTATAAAGATGATTATGAACAATCTAAAATATTATTAAAGGCTCATGATGGTTCTCTTCGCCCTACGATTGGTTCTATAACTCTTCCAATAAAAGTTGGACCTAAAAATTTGGATGTTTTATAATACCATAATCTCGATGTTGGACCAGTTGTGTGTGAAGTTAGGTCTTTCATGGTTAAGATCCATGAATGTGGTCCCATCGATTATTGATAGGTTTCTTAAATTCTCATTTTGAAGAAAATATACATACTATTTAGCATAGTAGATTTAATCCTTTGGCCTCTCGTGGAGATTTTATATTAGATTACTTTTGGCCTCAATCAACCTAATCTACTTAACCTTGTGAAGATTATTTGTTTGTGTCATCAAAAGTTTAAAGCTAAGCATATAGCTCAATTATCCCTTACCAACATTCCACTGGAGGCCCCTTAGTCTCCAATAGCTATGATGGTTGTTCCTCTTTCTTCACATGTAGTGAATGAACCTTGGCTCGTATTAGGTATTATTCCTCGACCATCTAGCATATATGCGGTAGTTCCCCCTCCACCATCCTATAAAGGACCATGAGACAACCATTGATGAAGCCATTGGGAATTAAATTTGTGCCTCCTAAGGAAAAGCAAGTTTTTGCACAAAAACATAAGGATCCTGTGGTTTCCCAACCTTTGATAGTCCCTTCGATTCCTCCTACAAAGGAAGAAAAGGGACCAATGTTGGGGAATGCCTCCATTTCTCCTTCACCAACTAAAGCTCATGTAAGACAAAATTGAAGTGCAAAAGAATACTTGAAAAAAGATATAGAGCTGATATGATTTGTCAACTTGCTAATGATCGTAAACCATTACCTAATAATCATCCATCCATACAACCAAATTTCGATGAAATACCTCCCACCCATCCATCTTCATCATCATCTAACTCCACTCCACTTCCCTTAACAAACCATAAAACCGAACCTTATTTATCCCAACCAAATCAAAGAATAAAAATCTCACTAGTTACAAATATGGATTTTAGTACTCGCAATCATGCTAATAGTACTGACATGTAGCCTATTGTGATACATTTAGATAGTGAGTCGAAAAGTAAGAAAAAAGAACAAAAAGAAGATCATAATGAATGATCTCAAGTTATGTTTACAAAATCAATGAACCTAGATGGGGATGACCATGATGATCCTCCTAATGCGAGTGATCCACCATGTGTTAAACCTGGTGCTTCTCCTTCTACAAAACATGTTGCATTTCCTTTATCTTGTTGTCTGCCTTCCATTTATGATGATCAAGATTGGGATGCAAACGATTTACTATAGATCGACTCACATGTACAGTACCCTTTTGTGTCTTTGTGTTTTTTTCTTGCATGAAATGTGATCTCCCCATAATATACTCCTTGTCGTGTCTTGCCTTTTGCTAGTTTTATTTGGACCACCTTTGTTGTTCTTGTTGGCACAAGGATGCAAATAAAATGAATTTTTCGTGACATGCATCTATTTGTATCTCTATTCATCTTTATGTCATGAACGTATTGTCTTTGTTCCTTTTGGGAATGATGTAAAGTGTTGAGACATTTATATCTCTTCCATGTTGACCAAAAAGATTTTATGTTGTCTTAATGTGTTGTTCCTCCCTTGTGTTCCTAGTTCCACAAGTATTTGGGGAATGATGTTAATTCCAAGCATGATCCTAATATATATTACCTCTCATCTATACTAACCCCAAATCTATGGATCCCTCATGTGCTATCTTTGTCTTGTTAATTATATGTCTTTATTTTGAGGGAAGTCGTTTGTCATGAGTGAGATTTGTTGGGAACATATCGTTTGGCATAGGGTTTCCTGACAAGCTCTCATGTCTTATCAAATATCATTTTATTCTACCTTAAAGGCAATTGCTCCCAATTGGCATTACAAATAATTTAAGGTGGAGGTATATTCCATTATGTGCTTCACTTTGTTCACATGTGTTGAACATTGTGATTCTTCTACGGCATATTGATTAATATGATTATATTTTATAGTGCATTATTAGAGTTATTTTACAAACATTGAGCTTTACCTATAATTCTTCATATGGTTGACATTGAAACTCACCTAGTAATATTAGACTTCACTAGTCCTTGTGTGTTTTAATTTTCTATTGTTGTAGAAACTCACCTAATGAATATCAAAATTCACTACCATGTGTTGTTTCAAGTATCAAGATCACCTAGAGTGAATATCGAGCTTCACAAGCCTGTGATGCATTTCATGGGCCACCAAGAAAATATTAGACTTTGCTAGCCTTGTGATTCATGAATGCCTTGTGTATGGATCCTAGTAAGAATTTTGTAGAGATTACTAATCTATGATTTCATACTCCCTTTTCAAGTTTGCATCATTTTTGCATCGTGTTTGTATTGTGTTTGCATCATCCTTTCATTTTGTTTGCATTATATTTGTTTTGCATTATGTTAGCTTTGTGTCCTCATTGTGTATGCTTCATGTTTGTCATGACATATTGTACCTCATATATATGTGTGTTCTTTTGTCTTTATATTATTGTTTTGTAGGATCTTGAGCTTGGGGACTAGTGCATTCCCTAGATTGTTTTATTCTACCACTCCAATTTTTTGATAGAAGAACCCTTCTTCTCTCACCCTTACTTTAGTGTGAGAGTGAGCATAAGTTAATACTCTCACTAAAGTGGGGGACAAGTGTAACATCATAAATTATCACCGTTGACAATTTCACACTATGTTTAGCTCCCCCCTATATGCTTGGACCTAATTATACTCTTAAAATTTTTAATTTGTGGTTATTTTTGGGAAAAAAATTTAATAATCATTAAACAATAACAAAATCCCAAAATAGGTTTGTATGATGTGGGTATCGCCATTGTCTAACCTATTTTGGCTCAATTTTGATTATATCATTGTCAGCCTTTCAATATTTACAAATATAAATTTATTTGTCGGCTTTTGATAACTAATTTTGTGGGAAATGAAGAAATGCATATAAATTAAAGTATTTTTCACCTTTTGAAATCCTAATGAAATGATTAAGCAATTAAGGATCCTAAAAAGCAATCAAGAGTAGAATAAGAAGAATTTTCAACACTTACTACCAGTCAAGATTCATATTTGTGATGCATTAAGTTTATATGCAAGTTTATTCATATTTTATGTTCATTTTTTTGTGAGTACTAACACTTGTTAGACCTTCAATCAAGCAACCCATGAATTCAATCCATCAAGGAAAGAAAATATGAGTGGTAAGTTACAACACTTGTCAATTTATCACTTGTTTTATCCATTTTTCCTCTTCCAAACCAAGGGTAAACACTCTTTATGTCATTATAGCCATTGTGGAGGTGGAAACACCAAAATGGGGTTTGACTTAGACAAGCCTCTATACAACACAACCCTTTCTCCCCTCTCTTCTATGTAAGCGATAGATCTGAAGTGGATTTTTGGAAAAGATTGAAGCCCTAATTATAAGATCAAGCATTCAAGCTTCCTACTTCAATAAATTAGGGCAAGTGGAATTAATCATCAACAAACGAATTTTTAAGGACGAGTCCTTGAAGGAAGAACCTATAGGCTAGGACCCTCTGAGATTTGTTCACTGATTCTTAAGGTCTACATTATCAAGACTACAATGATAGTGCCCTTGTCCAAGTATTCAGAACCCTAATTTACATGCCAAGTTCCTTTATCTATGAACTCTAATGTTTTTTTATCCTTTTGTGTCTTTCAGTTCTACAATTTATGTATTCACATCTATTTGCTATAGCTTGATAGTTGATCTAGACATACATTTGCATAACCTAATCAAGATAATCCTTAATCAACATCAATATCAAAACTCCTTTCCAAAAGAACCAAAACCCTAATCCACCATTCTAGCTCTTCCATTGAGGTTAGTATCCAAGTGGGTGTATGTGATCAATTTTAGTTCCTCTCTTTAATGTGATGTTGGAGAAAGTGTGATTTAGACCCTAGGTCCATTTTTCCCACATCACAAAAAGATGTCCTAAATTATTATTAAAAATGATGTCATAGGTCATCAGAATCCTTGATTTATGTGGAGTATATATCATATTTTATCCATACACTAAGCATAACAATAGGTATGTTATCCTTATAAGTTCAAATTTCATCATTAACTATAATCAAGAATTGGTAACCTAATGCATAAGGCCTAGAGTAACATCTAAAGCAAGTATTGACCTCATAAACATAGATAAACCCTTTTATTAACATTGAGGAGATCTTACATCATGGCATAGGGAAAAAAATTATCAAAATAATAGAAACCACATATATAAATACTCAAAGGATGATTTACATAGAAACATTATGGAATTAGTCACTTAAGGAGTTGCTTACACAAATTTTTAAGCACACAAATGCCTAGACAAAGAATCATAAACCTTCTTGGCATATGACCCATGCCTATGTAGGTTTAGTAAACCACTTGTGTAACTTCTAGAGTTGGGATAAAATTCTTGCATATACCTCTACAAGGAAGTGGTAATCTTAATCTCATATAAAAACTACCACTAGTTTGCATGAATATATTCCACAACAAAGTTCCACATTTTATATTCTTTCAAAAAGTATTATGCAATTACTTTGATACCTAAAATGTATATTCATATTTATTTTTTATGTATACTTTCAAACAATAGATAATCCCTTCCAAAATATGATCTCTATATACTATATTGTTTATCTATATGTACCTTATCTCAATAGTACCAAGCAATAGTAAAAGATAAGTATCATGTAGATAAGGTGCAAAGGGAGAATCTTTTAAATTGATTATTGTAAACAAAATCTCAATATGGTATAATAGAAATGAAAATTTAACATTTTATATATTAAAGTTTAAATGTTTATTAGGCTTAAACATTTTTCTAATGTTTTTTTAAAATACTTGCAGCTTGATAATACAGATTTGGGAAGGATAAAACAAGAAAGAGAAAACATCAACAATAATTTGAGGTAAAACATAAATACATGTTATTTGAAATTAGCTACTATTTATTGTGAGTAAATAGTTTTTTTTAACCAAGGATTTGTTCTTTATTTTATAGGCATATGCATGGGGAAGGCCTTCAAGGGCTAACCATAAAAGAGATGCAAAAACTAGAACAAATGTTGCAAGTTGGGTTGCATGAAATTCAATCAACAAAGGTATAATATTATTGTGCATTATTATCAGGGAAAATAACATGCTTCACATAAATAATAAATTAATTTATAAGTAATTTAATTTAAGATAAAAAATTGATATAAATTATATTATTTAAATAATGTTTGGAATTTAAATTAATATAATTATGATATTTAGTTTTAAGTTTGATGTGTTTTTAATTGTGAAATTTATGGTTTCAATTGAATTGTCAAAGTGTTGGAAATTTAAATTTTTTAAACAATTATTTCAAAACTAAAAATATAATATTTGTTATTGTGGTCCGCTTTTAGAACTATGAAATTGACCTCCTCCCCCACAAATTAAAACCTTTTTTGTGAATTTAAAATTTGATCATTTTTATTTAGAATTTATTTATTTTGATGTCTACAACTTGTGTGTAAAAAGGGGTGGTGTTGATGTACATTGTCTAGGAGTTTGCTAGGCTAGGATCGTTATCCACATGTCAAACTTTAGTAACTAAGTCAAAAATATGAAATCATGATGACAGATAACTAGTAATCATGTAATTTTCCTAGAGTGCTAATACATTATTGATGTCACATGATAATGGTTTGTTGTCCATAGATTCTTAGTTCTAGATATGTTTAAAATGATTCCTCTTAATTTCTAGGTCCTAATAATGAATTAGGATTTATCCTTTTATAAAACATCCTAGCATGCTACTTGAAATATTTATGCTTTATTTATCTCATTTAATAACTCGTTAGAATGGTGATGCATTAGTTGTATTTAAAGGTTTTTTTTATAAGTTTAAGGGTTAAATCTGTACACATATTTAAATAAGGTTCATTTATCTACTATCAGAATTGGAGTGTGATGGAACCTTGAGAATGAAAATTGGATCTAGATCCTTTGGATGTGTGATGACGGAATCATGTTAGAATTATATTATTTGCTAACAATAAAATATGATTTTTCACACTAGTCATTGCACTAGGGACAAATGGGTCAAAGCAAGTCTAGAATAAATGGGAAATATATAAGGTATGTATTTACACCATTTTATTTTTCCCCCACTTTGACTTGATTGTGAGCTACTATAAATATATATGTTAGAGTAAAACAAGTAGTCAACAAAAAAGTGACAAAACATACTAATAGTTTGATAGGTTGCAATTAGACAAACAAGCTTCTTTTATGTTTGAATAGGGGTGCAACTCCCTTCAATGATAACTTTTTAAAATAAAAGTTGGGTATGATTTTAACCTAAAAGTAAGAAAGGAATTTTATGAAAAACAAATTGGATCTAATATGAGCACAAAGTCTCACAACTAATTAATCAATATAAGGAATATCAAACTAAATATTTAAAATCACCACCCAAACTCCGTTATCATAAGAAAATAAATATTTGAATGGTAAACAATCACATGAATAAGAGTTATCAATATTTCACACATAATATTTTTTTTTGGAAGATAAACAATCACATAATCAACATAAGAACATATAATTCCATAAAATCATGACTGAAAGTTAACTATTTTTTTAATTCATCTTCCAAAATAGAACTCAAAGTTTCCTATATTTTGTACAAATTTAATCTGTTCAAAAATATTTAAAAACCCTGAAATTATAAAACCTCTTTCAAAATGTTGATCAGTTGTCAACTTATATGGCCAAAAGATCCTTGTTGGCTCTCTAGATAGCCTATATGTGGATACAAAAATGTAACCATTTCTTGAAATAAGAAATAAAACTACTTTATATCACAATGAATGAAAATAATATTTGTTTTATAACCAAAAAAACTATCCACTGGAAAGGAAAATTTTAAACTACGAAATTCCCTTCATTATCATCTTTGTCATCTTTCCCAAGTCTCATTTTCATCTTCAACTAGAAATTTAGTCTGGGAGGAATCAATGGGAATTATGGGGTTGCTCAAGTGGTTCTTCTACAAGGAAATAGTATTACCTGCATCTTCATCTTTCTTCTAAAAATCAACTATCTCCTTTCTGAAGGTAATGAGGAAAGATGATAGATTGCATAAACCTTCCATTTTATCCCTATCAATAGTATTTCTATTGGTTAGTTCTTCAGCAATATGTCTTCTGAACTCCCTTTTTGTGACCTCAATGTTATCAAGGTTCGCTTCAGTCTTATTGAGAATATTAACATTCGAGCTTAGAAAATTATCTTTGAGGTCTAACGGTATTGAGTTATAAATCTTCACTATTTTATTTAACTCAGTTAAGTATATTTTACTTATCAAAAAATTTCACTCAGCAACACCTAACCACTTAGCTATTTCATTCTCTTCTAATTTTCTTATGTCATTTTTAAATATTAAAGTATTGCTATTCCATTGTAAAATCTCTTGCAAGTCTTCTATTATAACTATGAGCAAGGTATCCTCTTTATGTGCAACCTAAAGGTTGAAATTCACTTTTATCCTCTTTGACTAGAATGCTTACATATAATACCACCACTTCATTGATATATAGTGGAGCTTTAGTAATCAACTTTTCTACCCAAGTCTCTACTGCTCGGCCTATAGCTATGCACCTATTAATTTGATCCATAACCTTAGAACTAATTTCTTTAAAGGGGAACTTCATAGGAGTTTCAAGTGAGGTATTGAGAGCCTAAGAGTTAATTTCAACAATTACTATGTAGGAAGTCAAAAAACCCACATGTTCTTCTAATATACTTCTCTCTTTTTCTTTTTCTTTCAATCTTTTGACTAAGATATCAACAAACATTTTTCATTATGAATATCACCTTCCATTGTGGGAGATCCTAAGTCAATGACCTCTTTTTTTTCATTCATTGGCTTTGTGATTTACAAAAATTAATGTCCAAAACTAGAGTCCATTATTCTAGACCTCCTTTCATCATTTTTACACTCATAGTCAGTTTGAAGCAATTTAGTTATAGCATCAAAACCTAGATCAATCAATCATGTATATTTTATTTTATTTCCAACTACTTCTCTCATCCATGTTGATGGTAGTAAGATAGATTGAATGTCGATCATATTAGATGGAATGAGCTTATATGGCACAAAATTTGAAATAATATGATGAATTTATTGCTATTGAGAAGAGTAATGATTACCTTGAATAATTGGTAACTATGAAAGAGATACATTACCTTGGGGTAAGGAACTATAAGAAACATATTTATTTGTTTATTGTTGGTCTTCATCAGCTCCATGAATTTTAGTGGAATCATTACCTTGAATAATTGGTAACTATGAAAGAGATACATTACCTTGGGGTAAGGAACTATAAGAAACATATTTATTTGTTTATTGTTGGTCTTCATCAGCTCCATGAATTTTAGTGGAATCAACTCAGGGTTCCTTTTTCACCTCCAAATTTTTTCTTGTTTTCTTACTATACCCTTCACATTGACTCTTCAATATCTTTTTTTCTTAGGGTTATCTCCATCATCCCCTTTCTTAGAAGAAGACTTAGACCTTGTAATATATACATTAACAGATGTCACATGTGCACTAGGATTTGTTCTTGTTTTCTATTCTCCAGAAGTATGTTCCTTGTTTGGAGGTTTGGTTATACTATGACCAGTAAAATTTTCTTCTAACTAATTCCTAATTCTATCAAGAATAAAGGATAGACTTGTGGAGATTCTGGTGATCTCTCTTTTTGACCATCGAACCCTAGGTAAAGGTTTTATCTTTACAAAGTGATATCCTACATCAATTGTGTCAGGACTATCATCAACCATTTTAGGGATATCAAAACCCAAATTGAAATCCTTCATTCAATATATTTTTAATCCATCCAATCTATCATTCTCACTTTATGTTCATCAATACACTCCTCATAATAATCTTCAAGATGAGATTGATGTTCATACCATACCAACATACAAATTATCCTTTAGAAATTTGTTTCTATCAATTGAAGGTATAGCATTAAATGTGTGGAAATTGAATTTAGAAATAATTTTATCGACATTTTTGGCATCTTCATGAGTCTTATAGGTATAACGAGTTAATTACACGGGGAAGGTATATCCCTTTCTCTTCTGATCATGGCACCTCTTACTTATACGAGCCATTTTCCTATAGACCTCTAAGAGTATGATACAATCACTTACATACCTTGGCAATTTATATGGAGTGCTTTATGTAAATTTATCAAATTAGATAAAGAAACTAACAAACTGCATAATCAATTATGCCACCTCTTGAGAAACCCTCACTTCTAGATTACCATTCACCATTTTGTAATTTTCATTTCCACATTCATCTTGAATTTGAGGATACTAATTATACACTTGGGTGCTATTTGTGAGAACTCTATAAGTATCCAAGGTAATAGCACAAAGTCGTATCATACGAATCGACCAACATTGATCCAAATTTTTTACTTGAATCACTAAAATGTGATATACGTTTTAAATTTTGAAATGATGTAAACTAACAAAATAATAATTTTTTAGCGTATTTCATACTTGTATTTTAAAAATAAATTAAAAAATTATTTGAATATAGTTTTGTTTTTGTAAAATGGACATTATAATTTAGTTGCTCATAAAATATTAAAAAATAAAGTTAAATGATACATCACTCTTTATATAGTAAATTTTATTTTTTTCCTTCAACTTTTTGTATGTATTTAAAAGTTAAAACTTTAGTGCATGGATTTATTTTTCCCAATTTTATAAATACATATTTTTAAATAAATATTAAAATTTGCATGTATTGAAAAAATAATTGTTCTTAAGGGATGTCACCTTTTTTCTTAACTATTTATCCAAAATAGAAAAATTATACCATCTTGGAATAAAATATTCTATCTAGGGCACCATATTTTGTTCAAATTTTTTTGATAACTTTTAATATTTTTTCTTGATAAGATAATCAACCTCATGTTTTGGTGTTGATAACCTACTTTCAGTAGAAATAAAAAAAATATAATTTAAATATTAAAAACTTTGTATATTTAATAACTAAACTTATAGATCTACAAAAGGATATTTTTATATTTAAAAAATTATTTACATGAGGAGTTGTTGGAACATCAATTTTTTTATTTTTGTTTTGGTAAATTGGCCTCAAAGTTGTGCTACATATGCATTTAGTAAACACTTTTATTTGGAAAAGTGGTCATCATATCTAACTTAGCTACAATGAATCTAAGTAGATCATATGTTTGACAAAAATTATTTTTTAGTTAGAAATACTTAAATTCACTTGTGTTGATAAGTTGGTCAGATGTGTGACACAAATTTGTGCTTTTACCCTCCAACCCTGGTCACACTATCTAAGTATTTACTATAGCATAGAACACATATGAGCATATATGGAATTGGTGTCTTTTAAAAAATCATAAATTGGTCATGCATGTGATCACTAATCAATTTTTCCCAATCTATGTATTGTGACTCGTTAAAAATGACCATTATTAATTGACACATCCATCTCTCAAAAGTGCTTGAGTCTTCACTTCCCACTACTTTGTGAAGTAGTGTAATCCTATCTGATATATCATGTTTAAAGTGTTCCCTTTATAATGTCTTAAGAATTTATGATTTCCCCTTTTTTTCTTTCGACTTGTATTTGATGATACTTGGAAGGCACCAATCCTTTCTATCTTGGTAATAATTTCATCCCATTTCTACAAACACTACAAACTACTCTTGTATCACTAATTTGAGCATGTTTCCCATAGAATCAACATCTAGTTTTACTACTACAGTTTTGTTTGACTTTGTCACTCCTCTAGTATCTACATGACAATTTTATACATGCCAAAATAAAATCAAAGCATTGAGCTGCTGTCATAAAAATTCCTACATGTGAAAGCCTGCTCGTGAAGGTTTTCTCAACCATGGGTGACCTGGGATTTGTGTTCATTCCCTCCCAAAAATCCCACAAGTCTATATGCCCTAACTTTGTATCTTTAATTCCTGCTAGGTAATTTTAAATCATGAATGCCACATCAAGCTCCAAATATTTGTATTTCATTTTGGCACACATTAATAACTACAAGATTGAGTGTGTTAGAACTGTAAAAATTTTAAATTTTTACAGTCTATTGTATTCAAGAGTTCTAGCATTGAGTCCTCATCATAAGCATAAAGTCCCTCTTTGTTTTGTCTTGCTTATTTTCTGTCAAAACATCCATTGAATCCATCAAGTCCTTCATTTTTCATTAAGAGATCCAAATCGGCAAGACATAGTAAAAGTCTCCCCGACTTGTTTTTTCACTAATGTATGTTTGTTGCAGACTATCAGCAGGACAATTTTCTTGTGTCGGCGACAGAAGGAGTCATTTCGGCAAAGGAAAGTCATTGTCGGAGTGAAATCATGGCGAATACATTGTGTTTCGCCGACCGGTGCATGTGGGAGTATATTGCCCAAGCTAAAGGTGTTCGGAATAATGTTTCGACGAACTATTTTTTTGGCCGACAGGTATCTATAAAATATATATCGGCATATGTGGGGGCATCGCTGTAATGTTAGGGCGAATATAATATGTCATACCGATTGATTTGCAAATGAATGTTTCAGTAGGACTTATGTGCATTGGGGAAGGTCCTAGCGAAGTGGCTATTGTTTGGCCGAAGTAACTTCAGGGGTATTCAAATTTTTTTGGTGAATAGCTATAGAGTCTTGCCGATTCAAATCTTATGCCAATGGAGATATGCATCGCCGGGAGAGGAACTTTTTGGCATAAGTTTCACCGAAGTATGAATATTATACTGACAAATGGTTCGGGGTGAGTTTTTTCGAATAGGAGTAATCTAGAGGAATGATTTCGGTAAGACATTTGATGTCAGTATGAGTCTTCCCGAAGGTTCATTGTCTCGCCGAAGGTATTGTTTCATTGGTTGGGTTTATTTCTTCGGTGAGAGAACTTGGTGGATACGTCAAAATGAGAATTCATCGGTGAAAGGGGTGTTTTGTCTTAGCGAATGGAAAATACATTGAAAAGTACATATCGGTAAGACGCAATGATATCTACATAACATTTCCCCGACTTTGGAAGTCACAGCGAAGCGGGTGAAATGAAGAATGTATCAGCAAGATTACAGTTTTGTCTTGGCAACCCGACGTAAATGAAGACTTTCGGTGAAACAGGATGAAGTTTGCGAGAGGTCTCCCCGATATCTGCAGGTTATAGCGAAGAACATAAAGATAAAGGATTTCAGTGGGTGTGAGAACATTGATGTCTCAGCGACTGGAAAATGCTTTGAAGAATATACATCAGTATAGCACCATGAAGTCTATGTGACATCTCCCCAACTTGGAATTGTTACAGCGACATGAAAATAGAAGTGTGAGTCATCAAGTTGATTCCAGGTGTCGGTATATCTGCAGAATGTCATGGCAAATGGTGAAATAAACGTTGAAAAGGGATTTCGTCCCAGATTTGAAATTTTCTCATCGACAGTACATTTGACATGACAGTGCCAGTTTCAAAGGATGCTTCATTCGTGCTTCATTAATGGCGCAATGGGATAAACAATAATGTTTTAATTAATTCCTCATTTCTGAATTGATTGCTAGTGAATTGGCGTGCTGAACAGAGAACCGAGACATTTTTCAGTCTGAGGAGCTTGAACAAAACACTGTAAGTAATTGCTTCGTTTCTTTTCATATTTTGATTTTGTAAGTTTGAAAAATGGAGTCTTCTGGTTCTGGAAAGGGTAAGGGTAGAAAGCTTGTTGAAGGTAGTCAGTCGAAGGGAAAGAGACAAAAGACTGATACAGAGCACGGAGGCACTGAAAGGAGGTTGAACCAAGACCTCATTGATCAACTACCTGGTTCAGGGCCTAAGGCTAGAAGGTCCGCACAACTTAGGGCAGAAGTTGATAAGTTGGATGATAAATGCAAGTTCATAGGTGATGTTTGGACTGTTGTAAGAGGGTATGAGCTCTTCAATTTCCACTACCATAGGACAAACCGTTTTGAGCTAGTCTGTAATCCATGGAAGTTGAATGTAGGGAAATTGGTGTGCCCTAATGTATTTGTAAATACAGAATTGGTAAAATTGTTTGCTGATAATTATGATCCAAAACACAAAGCAATATGTGATCCTTTTGGAAAACCACAGATACATGTGTCAAAAGAAGCAATTGGTGAGGTTTTTAAACTGGAAGGGTTTTGCAATGAGGAAATCAATTGTGAGGAGTTGCAGAAGGAATTTTCCAAAATGGATACAAGTTACAAGGGTTGGAGATTACCAATTCACAGGGTTAAACTAGGTAACTAGTCAGAACCACTGGAAGATAGTGAAGGGCCTCCCTATCATACAGATTTGTTTAAACCCTATATGAAGTACACATATTTTTCAGTGTGTCAGGTGTTAGGGATGGATGCTCCGGAATTCATGTCCATGGTGCCAATGGTTATCACAACAGATATTCAATATCATAACTCCAGGCCATTTGATTATGCTTCATATATTTCTAAGGAGTTTGATTCAAGATTGATGGCTATAAAGAATGGAGCTTCTATTGTTCATCTCAGAAATTATTCATTGTTGATGCACTTAGTGCTATATTTCGGACAAGAGCTAGGGGTATGGCCTTCAGAAATGAGAATTTCTCAGATTGGCAAGGAGGGTGAAGCATTTCATGTTCAGTTGTGGACTGCCATTTGGGACAGCAGGTTTGCTAGTTCTAGTTTTATTCATTTTGAGGAGTATTTTGTAAAGACATTGTATAGATTGTATCATTATCCTTGTAACTATTCATTGACTGATGAGATTAAAAGATTCCTTCAGCCTAAAGATTTCGATGGGCCAATTGACCATAATTGGGGAGATTGGTATTGTTTGGAGGGAGCTACAATAATCATAGTGTATGGATTTGAAGATGCTCCTTTCATTTTGCCAAGGACAGTTCCAAACAGGGTTGCATACTTGGAAATTGTCAAACAAATGGATTTTTGTAGTGTGATGCATTTCAGTTCTTTTGGGAAGCAGGCTTTCATGCCAAGTACTTTGTGTTTCGGTGATTTTACTATGTTAGCTAAAGAGGGATATAATTCAATTCTTGATAAATTGTTGCATTATAACATGAAACGAGGACCACCCAGGAATTTTTTTTACCTTGAGGGATATATCAATTCAGCCAAAGAAAGGATTAACTTTGGAGGGTATCAACATGTACCCTATCTTTTTGATGATATGATCAGAAATTTGGATGAAGATGAAGCAGAAATGGTAGTTGAAAGATAAAATCAGGGGCTACAAGATATTGAGTTGTTTTCTTATGGAGATGAAGAAACACCAAGAGTTAATGTGCCACAGGGTAAAAAAGAAAAGATATCCAGAATGAGGACTTAGCAATATGTCTGCCCAGTTAGAGAAAAGTATTGAAAGTGTTGATGTTGATACAAGACACATGGAGTACAGGTCATTTGTTTCTGATGATGAGTTTATACATTCCCCAGAGTTCAAGGCATTCTTGTACAAGTAGAAGGGGAAGGAGATAAGGGAGAATGTTGATGATGCTACTTCAGGAAATGAGGAACAATTGCTTGCTCAATTGAGAAGATGTGTGGATGATGAAATGACAAAAATGACTCCTGAAGTGGGAAGGAAAATGTTGGAAGATGCTGGTGTCATGATCTTTCCTAGCCTAGATTTGAATTTTGCATTGGTTTTCGATAGTTTCTTGAAGGGCAGTAATTCTACTCACAAGCTTGATAAGGAAAGGGTGACAAAAGTATATGTAGGATCCAAGTATAATACTGATGAAGGGTCACTGATGATATGGGCTCTGTACCCACCACATAGAAAATCAGTGGTAATTGATACAGAAAAGGCATTTGGCCATGTTATGACTCTAAAAGCTGGAGAAGCTGATCCTGTTGCTACTGCAGATATTGGGATAAATGTTGCAAAGTTGAATAAAGCACAAATTCAAATATTGATAAAAGAAAGAGAAGTGTATAAAGCTAATAATGAGAAATTTTTGAGAGAAAATGATAGATTCAAAGACTTGGTTGGTGTTTCAATGGGAACAACCAAGATGATTACTCAAGGAGAAAGCTCTTAGGAAAAAGACCACTGGGTGGGGTCAAGTGCTTATTCTCAAGGAAAGTATGATGCCATTGCTGCAATTGTCAAGAAGAGGCAGGATCAATTGACATCCTGGTTGAATAAATTGTGGGGAAGATACTCTCATACTCTTGCTTCATTGAAGGAGCACACAAGGATGGATGGATGAATCATGGAGAAGTTTCATGAGTTGGCTGAAAGTGATGAGGCTAGCAGTTCTGCACTTGAGGCTGCAAATCATATAATCAATCGCCATCAAAATTTTTATGGTGAATTGCAAGGGGATGAGCAGGGGTTGATTGCAGCTGCTGAGAAAACTGTGATCACTTTCTCTGATGATAAAGGTGAATTGAAGGATGCTGCCATATGGAAAAATGAATGTGAGACAATATTGGATGAAATCATGAAGATAGCTTCTACAGAGGATTCAGCATTGGAAGAAGTGAGCAAGAAAATTGATGAAATGGTCAAGATGGAAATCACAATCCGGAATGCTGTTGAAGATGCGGACACATATGAGCACCAGGATTATTTGGACCATCTCAATAAGACTCACTTATGGCTAAATAGAGCCTAGTTATTCTCTTTCCTTTGTTTTGTAATTGATGTTTCCTATTTCCGAAAGGTTGTGACCTTTCATATTCTCAATGTATAAATGTTCATTTTGAAAACAATATGCAATATAGTAGAATAGGATAGAGAATAGAGAATACGGTGGAACGCCATGTTTCACAAGGCTGAGACTCTGTTGTATGTTTTGAAGCCATGGAGATATCAATGAAAATCATCTGATTTGCTGGTGTATTCTGGTGTCAATTGTTGTGTTGTGCCAATTGAAAAAATTATTTAAGTTGTCTCTAAAATTTATGTTGCTTGGTTATCTAAATTAGCATAAGATGATTATGTCTAGTTTATCAGTACGTATTTGCCGTATCTATGTGATTGGTTGATAGGTTCTTTCAAGGAAGGATTAAATCCTTTTGATTAATCACAGTAATCAAGGAATTTCATTTAGATCAACAAGAAGAACTTAATAATCACATTCTTGCATGTTTATACTAGTTATAAACAGAATATGCCAAACAATTTGAATAACCTCCAGAAAGAAGTCAGTTGTTTCAGATTTCATTTGACTCCGTATATTATATATTGCACTGGTCTCACCGTTTCAGTTATTTAGTTTCATATACTTTTTACATCTGTTAATTGAGCTTATTAGGGATTAGTTTTGAATACTGGTATACAATATATACCAAATTGGTTTTGTTTTGTCCATTTCAATCTGCCATCATGGACAAATCATGGCATGAAGAGAATATCAATAGTCAAGTCTGCTTTATTTGTTATAGGTACACCCGCCTAGGTCTAGCAGCGCCTGGAGAGTAGAAGGTCTAATTGTTTCAAACCTTGTTCTGTTACCCTAAAACATTGTGAAAGCTTGGCAACCTTTTGTGGTTCAAACCTATGTTTTTGAGAGCTAACAGAGTGATCAATGACTTCCAATAGAAATTTATGTTTCAATGGAAAAACTACATTTCCTCGGAAAGTTTGAGGCATAAAATGCATAGAATTCATTAAAACTCCAATAGATAACAAGAATAATTTTGGCACCATAATGCTCAAATCAAAGGGAGAGACTAAAAGAACAAACCTTTAGTCCCTATAGCTAATGGAAAAGTGAGCTCAAGTTGATTACTTTAACTATAATTGTCACAGTGAGCACTTTGTTTCTTGTTAGAAGTTTTGACCTCGAGATAGAATGAATATAACTCTCAAGACTTAGATATAAATACTTGAATATTAGGGCACTTAAGTTAGCATAATTATTGAATCAACTTCACTATGAGAGTTTTAGTTTTAAATGATCAATGGAACATGTATTCAACAAACCCTCTTTTTTTTATGAATTCACTCTTTGCAAACTTTGAAACTCTTGAGATTCTATTCTTTTTCCTTTGGTAGAAATTGGCTATCACAATCAAGTTATTAGGTGAACAAAATGGTTTAAAAATTATGTGAACCTTTGATTTGAGGTAATCAATGAATAATTTCATCTTCAATAACTTTCTCCCTTAGCAAACCGAAAGGTTCATAAAATCCAAAAAATATTGAAATATAGGCTAGTGAAGTTTGATATTCACTAGGTGAGTTTTTCCAATAGTAGCAAATGAAAAACACACAAGGGCTAGTGAAGTCTGATATTTACTAGGTGTGTTCTCATGTCAACCATACCAAGAATTATAGTCCCGATAATTCCAATAAGGTGCTAAAAATGATCAATATGCCAAAAACACATCACCAAGCTCAATGAGTGTGAACAAATTGAAGCACATAATGGAATTCATGACCCCACCTTAAAGTTATTTCTAACACCAATCGAGAGAAATTTACTTTAAGGTAGAATAAAATAATTTATATGCAACATGAGAGTTTATTGGAAAACCCTATGCTAATGATATGTTCCCAACAAATCGAACTCATCACAAGGGGTAGCCCCAAAAAAATCCACATTACAAGATAGAAATAGTACACAGGGGATCCAAAGATCCAAGGTCAGTATATAGCATCTAGATAATATATAATATGATTATGCTCAAAATCAACATCATTCCTCAAATACTTGTGAAACCATGAACACAATGGAGGAAAGATAAATTAAAACAACATAAAATCTTTTGGGTTAACATGAAAGAGACCTAAATGTCTCAACACTTTTTATCATTCCAAAAATAAAACACAAGACAAAAACATTCACAACTTAAAGATGAATGGAGGTACAAATAGATGAATTTATTGAGATTTGACAATGGTGATAAATATTAGTCTAGTGAACTTGATGGTTTTTATAAGTATTATTCATTATAAGAATAAAATTTATAGTTCCTAAAAATAGGGTAGTAAAAAGAAGGAACCAAAACTTAAAGAAAAGAGCTAGAAGTATGATATGTGGTACACAACTAGATCAATTCTTTTGAGTATAGGTGGTAATTATTACTTCTTATTTGATTTTTATTTCCAAGTTTAGTTCTTGTTGATAAAAATTCTTATGAAGTTTGGATATGTAATAAACCTTTAATTTCATATTTAAGTATATTTCTCTAGGAGGCTTATGTTCATGTGCCTCAAGAAAAATGATCTAATGATATAAACCAGATACAAAAGCTTAGAAATGCATCTATTTTGGTTACAATGAGAATGTTAAACATTATAATGTGATTTTTTTAGAGCTAACAGATTATTTAAGTAAGAAAAAACCAGAGGAAAAAGAAAGAACACAAATAGTGAAATTTTAAAGAAGAATAAAAAAATACAAAGATCATGCAAATATGAAATAATAATTAGATGGATTAGAGAATATAGAAGAAGAAGAAGAGGGTTCATTTGAGGATTCAGATTATGATGTGTAGGATGATCATAAGGAAGAATAAATAGATCTCATTACTTCTACCTTGAAAAGATCTATAAGACAATAGAATCTAGTTGACAAGCATAGACCACCATATTTTCTTTATGTATTTATCTTTAGTATTGATAAGGAACCTAGATCTATTAGGGAGGCTATCTCTTCGAAGGATAGTGAGTCTTGAATTTATACTATGTAGGAGTAGATGATTTCCTTGGATATTTGTGATACCTAGGATCTTGTTAGTTTGTTTGAGAGAAGAAAGCCCATTGGTTATAAATGGGTGTACAAACAAAATTTAATCAAAATGGTTCATTAGAGTACTACATGGATAGATTAATGTCCAAGGGATACTTTGAGAGAGAGGGAGTTATTTTGGTGAAGTTTTCTCTTATGTTATCTTTTAATAGGTTCCTTTTATCAATTGTTTTAACTTATGATTTTACAATTGAGAAAATGGATGTTAAAACTACTTTCTCATGTGGGGATTTGGAGGAGGATATTTACATACAAGCTTGATGGTTTTATTATTAAAAAGAAGGAACATTTGGTTTTTATGTTGAAATGATCATTGTATGATCTAAATCAATCATCCAAGATGTGGTACTAGAAGGTTGATGCCTTTGCATTAGGTTTGGGTTTTTTAAGAGTGAGAAAAATCATTACCATTATGTTAAGATTATTGATAATACAATTCTAATCATTATCTTTTATGGGGATGATATGTTGTTTGTTACTAACAAGTAGATAATAAAGGAGCTCAAAACATAAATTTTTGACACATTAACATGAAGTAATTGGGTTGCTACAAAGTATATTCTTGGGATGGACATCAACAAGGACTAGGTACACATAAAGCTTTGGTTAAGTTAAAGTAAGTATGTGGATCTAACCTTTCTCAATAGTTTACTATACATGACTATAAACCAATGAGTCTTTAATTTCTTGTTGGGACTATGATTACTTTATGATGAAGAGCAGGGTAGAGGTTATATGATTGATACCATATTTCACAACAATGGGTTCATCTTCTTAAGGTTCAATGAGTAACTATGACAGGGGAAAACTTCTTCAAAAATGGCAGACCTCTCAATGATGTGGAACAACATGTCACCAATGTGGATAGCATGTAATAGTGAAAAAAATGATCCTACAAACCTTTCAAAAGAATTTGGCAACTTCAACATACATGGAACAAACTTAAGGCGGCAACATTTCATGGGACAATCAACTGTCTCAAATGCAAACAAGGTGCAGACTTCAATCCATGATGGAAATGGAAAACCAAAGGGTTTCCTAGATGTAGACATAAATCTTCTACTTGTCTTAACCTTCCCCAAATTCCAAACAATGCTACAGTGCCAAGACTTTGACAAAGCAATCACCAAGAGGAATTTTGACTGTGAAACAAGCCAAAATGCGACATCTATCAATAGATTTCTCCTCACACGTGCAAGATCCAAGCCTCCACTCTTTCAACAAGTTATAATACATCAAAATAGAGTTATGTACAATATTTCTAGATTTTTTCAAGGAGTAAATGCATTTTTAGTGCTTCATGGAACCCTAGCTAGGGTTTAACCTAATTTTCACTAAAATGTGCATATCTTTCTCAAAAATTGATGGATTTCAATCAAACCAAAAGAAAATGAAAGGTAAGAGTTCCCTCTACAACATAACATAAACCTTCCATCCGTACAGTGCAACAAGAACTCGTACAATGTGATAGAAGTTAATGAAATATAGGAAAACACAGGAATTCAACATGCAAAGAGAGCTTCTCATTTCAAAATCTTCATTCCAACTTTTTTCCTCGAGATTACAAGGCCTTCTTGAGTGTGTACAACCCTATTCCAAAGTTTCCTTTAACCGTATTTTGGTTATTTTCTTAACAAATCATCAGTTTACACTTTTTGCAAAAAGTTGAAAAAGTTGCTTGACAACTTTTAGCAACTTTTACAACTTTTAACCAAAAGACCCTAAACACACCAAAATGAATCCAAATGATCACAAATGATCATGTACTACCATATTTTACTCCAAAATAACCCTATCAACCTAAAACCAAGACATAATAACCATTCTTTCTATGGGGCTCCTAATGCCCCTGCATCACTTTAGACGTGTTTCCTAAATTCAATGATATTTTTTATGGGATTTATAATGTGCCTTATGCTAGTGATATTAGTATTTTTATGGATATAATGGTTTACACGAGACTAGATATTGCCCAAGTAGAAGGATTTTTGAGTAGGTTTTTGTTGAATCCAGGTAGAAAGTATGGAACTCTTGTTGAGAGGGTATTTAGATATTTCATGGAATGTCACATTATTTTTTTGTTTTTTCATGGGACTAATGACTTGGACAAGACATTGGGCATACAAGTATTTATTCATGTGTAATGGATAGGTGAATTGGGTAATCTATGATCCACTAGTGGCTATGTATTTTGTCTCTTTGGAAGTTTAGTGAGTTGGATGAGTAAATTGTAACCCTTGGATGATTTTCCCACCATAAAATTAGAACATATGGCTACTACACATGCCCCTAAGTAAGTATTTTGGCTATATAGGTTTGGTACAAATATTGGTTTAGAGTATTGAATTGTTAGAATTGGGTGTGATGACTAGAGTGTTATTTGATTGGCCTAAAATACCATGTATCATAATTGTATTAAGCATGATGATTTTTATTATCACTTTGTACAAGAAATGGTTGAGAATGGTAAGATATTATTAGAGAAGTTTGATACTATAAATATTTTGTTAGAGAATAGTATACGTAGGAGGTAGTAAGTACTAATTGATCATCATATTTTGAATTCTATTTCCTAAATAATTCTCAAGGTTTGTCTCCTTGAAGTGGCTTATTATTATCAAGAATTTATAAGAATTTCTATTATATCTCCAAGTAATTATTGTTGCATCATTTTATTGTGCAAGTTATTCCATTACAAGTGGTACCATATCATGATATTAACATCTAAAAGGAAAGAGATAAGTTGTTTTTCAATTTTGGAGGTCAGATTGTGAAGCACACTCTCTCAAATTGGTTATTTTTATATTTTAAAAATATTGATCAAATAGATATTGTAGCTATTATAATCTAATTTTGAGTTTATTTGAAATTGATTTAAATTATGAGATTAAAAAAATAGGGTTTTCCATAAATTCACTCCCAAGGCTTCACAAGAATGAACTTTATGGAGTTATTTTTAGCTAACTATGACCTAGACCCAAGTAAATTAGATTCATTTTTTTTAATCTAATTTTAATATATTTTGAGTAAGTTATTGTTGACTATAATTACGAAGCATCCTGATGGGGCCACAAAATAGAGATCAAGGCAATAATTCCTACATTCCAAGAAAAAGAGGATATGGATTCAAAGAAAGGATTATGTGGAAGTTAGATTTGATGTGGTCTTTAGGAAATGAATAACACACTAGTTAGAAAAAATTATGTAAAATATATAGTATGAACTCAAAGAATAAATGGCTAGCATCAAGTTTGAAATGAGAGAATCACGGGTAAGGGAAATATTGTAGTTCCATGAATATATCTAATAGATATCATTCTCAAAATGATAGGAGCAATCAATGTGGATAGGTTGGACAAATGAAGCCTAACCAAATTCCAAAATATAATTTAGATATCAAATCTATTACTAAAAGGTGGATATTATTAGTTTGATGACATGTATCTAATTATTTTGATAAATAAAATATATTATTTTTATTTGCATCAAATTATAACAAGACAAAAGGTAACAATGGCTTCCTTATATTTGGAAACTGAGCAATTTAATTAGTATTGATGATTGTGTACCAAAAGAAAGAAAGTATCTAAAAATTACTTGGTCAATCTTTGTAGAGGATCTATAGTTGCATTATAGAAATAATGTATTAGAGAATTACTTTAGCCAATTAGCTAAATTGTAGAAAAAATGATTGTTCAATGATTATATTTAGTAATTATAAAAACTATCATGTGAGTATAAATGATTACTAAGGAGAACTTGAATTCCTTGTTTTTTTGTGGGCTCAAGAGAGAAAATATTTTTGGCACAACCATTCCCTCAACCTCCTTGATTGACTTCTAAACAAACTAAAGAAAAATGGTAAAAGGGTTATGTTTAACTATTATAAAAAATACAGTCTAGTGGAATCCCTCCAATTTTTTGTGTTCCACTAATTTTAAATGCAAAATTTGGCCATCTTTTATGGTATATGGTGTGTCGCAAGGCTTAGGCTTGTGGTTTTTCCTTTGTTCTAGGGTTTTGTTTGTGCCCTAAAACCCTTTGAAAGATCCTAAGTGTCAAACCCTTGTATGCGTTATAATTTGAAGTTGGATGGTGCTAGTGAGTTCTCAATTCCTCAAGTTGTAACTTATGCCATCAAATTCATTTATCTACCAACCCCTTGTGCCTAGTCAACCATTCGCTACCCGTTGAATTGTTTTAATCTTGTCATATGTTATATGGATTTGAAAATTTCTTAAATATTTTCCATAATTCCTATGTCCAGGTTTATAATATGACTAAAGTATTTTATATTATAAACCTAGTGAATGCCCCCTTTTAAGTCATCTTATAAATGCATGCACCTTTAAAAATGTTCAAGCAATGGACGTCGGGTCCCACCAAACATTTTCTATTGGTCGCCTGCCAGTCTGCGAGAATAAAATAATCTTTAAAAAGAATCAAAGGGATGGCAAGCGGATGACACCTATCCACCCTTATGGCAGGTCCTATCATTCTTCAAAAGCATCAGTGATGAAAGGTTACGATGTCAACGGCTATGATGCATTCTAACAGATGAATCATGACCATTCCCTGCTAACCCGTAGGGGACCTATTATGCCTTGCATAACCACCCCATTTTATTTTATTTTGGAACAATATGGGTCCCGCTTTTCTTTTGTTTTCTTTGTCTTTGGTTGTCTGGTTGGGTCTTAGGAGTTCTTTGTTTTTGCTCCTAAGTCTGTCTTTTGTTCTGCTGGAGGCGGGTCCGGAACCAAATCTAGACATGGAACTATTTCAAGGTTTCTAGTTCAGATATGGTTCTGACTCCGACTTCGCCTTCTTCTTTTCTTTCTCCTTTGTTTGGTTGGTTGTTTTTTACTACCACTTGGGTTGGTCTGTCCTTATATTTGTTGGTCGTTTCCTTGTGTTTTGTTTGTTTTCTCGCGTGGGATCGAAACCGGGATTGGAACGCACATGGGAAGTTTTCAAGTTTTCATTTTTCGTTCCCGTCCCGACTCCGCTTCCGCTCTTTTTCTTTCTCGCTTTCTTTGTTGTTTAGGCCAGGTCTGGTGTTCGCTCCAGTCTTGCTTCCCTTGTTCTTGTGTTGTTCTTTTCTTTTTTTCGGGACCGGAGATGGACCTAGAATGGAACTTCAAACTTTGTGAAAGTTCCTTTTCGGTTTTGTCTTCGCTCCCGTCTCCATTTTTCTTTTGTTGGTCGGTCCTTTTGTCAAGACCGGATCCTAGGTTGGAGATGAAATAGGGAACTTTGTGTAGTTTCTTTATCTTGTTTTCGACCAGGCTCCATGTCTGCCTTACCTTTTGATGTTCCATTGACTTGACTTAATAGTCTGTTCACGTCGTTAGCTCTATCCCCGATCTACCGCATTTATGGCATTAAATGTAGCTTGTTCGCACGCGCGAATTATTGATTAAAGGTTTAATTATGCTTAAACCACATCAATGTTATTATTATGCAAATTGTTTAAGCAAATTACGGCTAGGAAAGTCTCAAGAGAATTGATTTGATCGCGGGGGCGAATTGCGCAGCGAATCTTGGCGAATTTGTGGTCAATCCTAAGGAGCCTTTAGAGTTTATGCCTTCTAGTGCACAAGAAGAGGAGGTGGTTCCTCAAGACCTTCCAGAGGTATAGGAAGATGAAACAACTGTGGAAGTTGGTGTTTCTACATCTGTTGTAGGAGAGATACCTACTCAGCCCTCTGATGCACAAGAGTTAGGTCAAGAATTACCAAAGGGAGCTCTCCATGATGAAGCAGAGGTTTTAAAACAAATGGAGGATCAGATTAAGATACATAATATTGAAACAGATTCAAAAAAGACTGCATCTGATAAAGTGTATCTAGCTTTCACATCTTTGGATATGACAGATGATGCAGGGACTGAGCACATATTGACTGAAGAAGATCAAATGAAACTCTTTGAGGATCCTAAAAGGGAAGTTGATGCTAAGGCACAAGCTAAGGCATTAGCTAAGCAACAGGAGGAGGAGGCCAAGACACAATCTAAGTTGGCAGCCAAGCAGAAGGAGTTGGAAGATAAGGTGAAAGCCGATGAGTTAGCTCAACAGCAATAGCAAAAGGAGCAAGAGCTCAAAATTCAAGAAGAAAGGGATAGGTTGATAATGCAACAGAAAATTCATGATCTTGAAGAAGAAAAGGCTCAACAAAGAAGAGAAAAAGAATCTATTGAAGCTAAACTCAAGGAACAAGAGGAGGCCTATAGAAAAAGGGAAGAGCAAGAACTCTTGAAAAGGGAAAGAGAGGCTGCTGAGATTGCTGAACATGTGAAGAAGTCCAAGGAGGCATCGGACTATGTTGAAGAATTCAAAAGGCAGCGAGATGAAATGTTGGAAAAGAAGAAAGAGGAAGAGAAATTTTTAAAGGAGTTGGAGGCTAAGAGGCTACAAGATCAAAAGGATAAAGAGGAAACAGATAAGTTAGCACAGGGAAGGGAGCAAAGTGATCAACAAAATGTGCAGGAAGCTGATTCTCAACCAAAGCTTACATTGTTGCAACCTCTGTCTTCCACTACTATTGCTTCCTCTTCAGCCCAGGCAACCACTTCTCCTATTGCTCCTACTTGGCTAAAATTGGACTTAGAGAGAAATCAATTTGTTCAACCACAACCACTGAATTGGGAAGAAATGATGAAAGAAATTGGGAAAGAGAAACCTAAGAAGAAGACCCGAGTTCTTCACTCCACTAGGCTCACTGATGCTGGAGAGATCATTGCTTAATGTGCCATACCTGTAATGGAGAAGAGCCGTGATGACATGCAAATCACTGATTATCAGTTGGGGGCAGTAAATTTGGGAAAGCCTACAAGAAATCAACAAATGAGTTTGATTGACATTGTGGCCTCTTCAACCAAAACCCGGATGATCAAGGATAAGAAAAGGAAGGATGAGCTTAAGGCTCAATTGGATCAGCTCCATGGTTTCTTGAAAGATGTTTCCAGTCCCATTTTGTAAGGAAAACTAGATGCGGAAAATAATTCTCCTAACGTCAATACCTCAGGAAAGAATGCAAAAGTACTTTTAAATTTTCAATTACAGTCAAGTTGAGATGCACTATGAAACAAATTACAAAAATAGAGTATTAGACAAACACACATGAACACCAGATATGCGTGGGAAAACCCTTACGGGAGAAAAACCCACCACACCAAGAGAAATCACTTTGTATTATAGTAATAAAAATTACATACAATTCTAGACTTATCTTTCTGGTGTCATTATACAGCAACATTCATCATGAACATTCTTCGAATAGAAACTTCCAAGTTACAACCTTTACAGATTTTAATTCCTTTACTGATACAGTTTGAATTCTTCACACTCCACTGTTGATCGAACCACAATTCAACCCCCAAGGGTCTCCAACTCCAAACTATATCCATATCGAATTTTTTCTGTAGAACTTCCTTACAGAACCGTCGCAACTGACTGTCTTCCAACTGTTCCCCTTCGGCTCCTATTCGTCCATGAGACTCCACATAGGACGGTCAACCATTCAACAGAATTCGTATTGTATTGACATCTCGGTGAGACACTAACTGTGTCTCGCCGATGCCACATTGACCTCATATTGATGTCGTCGAAAGCCTCTGTAGTCGCCAAGATGTTAAATCAAGCTCCAAGAGATACACCAAGTCATCACGTAGTCGCTCTGACTTATCACTTTCGTCAGAAGGTCATAGCGAAACACTAAAGTTACACCGAAGTTCCCAAGCCTACCGAGCACCAAGTAGAAGTCGGCAAGACTCACATCTATCGCCAAGAGTTCATACCAAACAACTTGAGTTACACCAAAAACATACACCTGTCGGCCAGAAAATTGGCTTTCGCCGAGACTTCATACCGAGATCCATATGTTTCATCGATGACCAACTATCACCAAGAGCTACCCCGATAGCCATCGGCTATCGGCAAGACATTCGCCATCGCTAAGAGGTTTCTCCGATAGCTTTAAGTTATACCGAACGCTTCCAACACAATGAGTTGTCGGCGAGACATTTAACTCTCGCTAAGACTTCTTCCCGAAACATTAGGGTTATCCCGAGGACCTCAATACATACACTGTCGGCAAGAGATTAACACTTCGCTGAGACATCTTAGCGAAAACCTTTAGCTTCACTGAAGACCACAGTCGCCAAGAGTCTCCCCGATGCACGATTGAATGGCCTTTCAGCCAGAGGTCTCCCGATCGCTCTGATGTCATAACAAATACATCATGCTACAGCGATAGACACCACAGTGCAACCTTTCGGCAAGACAATGGCAAGGTCACAGCGACCTATTCAGAAATGAATAAAGCAAACTGCTAGTAGGCCAGACAAATAGAATGTCACACCGACTTGACTCTAATAGAGGTTTCAGCCTGTATAGTTTGAGGCACATATTTCCAACAATCTCCCACTTGACGAAGATCATACAGGCACCTCCAAAGCACATCATAACTTACTGAAAATCATGGGCACTAAGGCCCATTGAACTGGCACACCACTCGAACTTGTCTGTGCTCACTGGCTTCGTCAATGCATCTGCAATATTCTCCAGAGTATCAACTTTTTCCAAACTGATCTTTCCATCCTCAACCATATCTCGTACAAAGTGGTACTGTACATCAATATGTTTTGTCCTGGCATGGAAAGTTGGATTCTTTGCCAGACAAATAGCATTCTGACTATCACATAAGATTGTTATTTCCCCTGCATCAAAACCAATGTTAGAACACAAATGTTTCAACCATACAGTTTCTTTACAAGCATGATTAGCTACCATGTATTTAGCCTCTGTAGTGGATAAAGCGACTACAGCCTACTGCTTGCTCATCCAACTCACTGCACCACCATTCAACATGAAAACGTATCCACTGGTGGATCTTCTGCTATCAATGTCCCCTGCCCAATCATAATCTACATATCCCCGAATGTTGAGAGTTCTCTGTGATTCAACCGAATTCCCATGGTAACACAATGCAAAATCTAAATTTCCCTTCAAATACCTAAACACTCTCTTCACAGCATCCCAATGTATTCTACCTGGATTAGCCATAAATCGACTATGTACTCCCACTGCTTGGGCAATGTCTGGTCTTGTACAGACCATTGCATACATGAGACTGCCTACAGCACTAGCATAGGGCACACTGGTCATGTCCTCCATCTCAGTAGGAGATTTTGGACAGTCCTCAACAGATAGCTTTGTTCCTTGCATTACTGGACCAACTAACTGCTTGCAATTATTCATACAAAATCTCTCAAGAACAGTCCTTATATACTTACTCTGACTAAGCCAAAGCTTTCTATTCTTCCTATCCCTGGTTATCTCCATCCCCAGAATATACCTTGCTGCACCAAGATCCTTCATTTCGAACTTAGTAGACAACTGAGACTTAAGATCAGAAATCATTAGCTTGTTATTTCCTATGAACAACATATCATCAACATAAAGAGCAATAACAAGCACTTGATCACTTTTAGCTTTATAATATACACAGTGATCAGATTTTGATCTCACAAATCCCAAAGATAATACAAATGTATCAAATTTCTGGTACCACATTCTAGGTGATTGCTTTAACCCATAGAGAGACTTCTTTAATTTGCATACCATTTTTTCTTTACCTTTCTCAACAAAGTGCTCAGGCTGGGACATATAGATTTCTTCTTCAAGATCACCATGAAGAAATGTTGTCTTCACATCCATCTGTTCAACCTCTAAGTCATACACTGCTGCAAGTGACAATAGAAATCTAATGGACATTAGCTTTGCTACAGGAGAAAAAATTTCCCCATAATCAATTCCCTCTACCTAGGAATAACCCTTTGCAACCAGTCTTGCCTTGTATTTTTCAACACTGCCATCCAGACCAATCTTTTTCTTAAATACCTATTTGCAGCCCACGGGTTTTCTGCCCTTAGGCAAGGGCACCAAACTCCAAATTTTATTTTTATCCAATGACGCCATCTCTTCTTCCATGGCTTCTAACCAAGAGTCTGAATCAGACATTTTAAATGCCTCTTTCACAGTCCTAGGCTCATCAATACTAGAAATCAAAGCATAGGCACAAGTAGAATCAATTAATGAGAACCCATACCTATCTGGTTGTTTCCTTTCTCGGGTTGACCTTCTCACTAGCTGAGGCTGAGGTTCTTCTTCTTCAGAACTTTCAGAACTGCTTGAGCTCTCCTCAGTTTCAAGTATGTTTTGAATTTTCAATTCCTCTTTCTCTGGTGTAGGAGGAATTGATGCTACATCCTTACTATTTTTAGACTTTGTCTCTGACTGTAGATCCAAGGTGGAAGGTTTCAGCTCTCAAAAGATTACACTTCTACTGTATACAACCTTCTCTGTAACAGGATTCCAAAGCTTGTAACATTTAATGTTAGCACTATAGCCAATGAAAATACATTTGACAGCCTTGTTCTCCAGCTTAGATCTTTTTACATCAGTCACATAAGCATATGCTTCACAGCCAAAGACTCTAATATGTATAAGAGAGGGCTTCTTACCAGACCACGCTTCCATAGGTGTCTTATCAACAAGAGCAGAGTTTGGAGACCGATTAACTAAGTAACATGCAGTAGTAGTCATTTCAGCCTAGAACTTCTCCTCCAAACCAGCACTACTAAGCATACTTCGTGCTCTCTCCATCACTGTCCTATTGAACCTTTTTGCAACTCCGTTCTGCTGTGGAGTATAAGGTGTAGTCTTGTGTCTTTTGATTCCATGGTCTTTACAGTATCTTTCAAATTCATCATAACAGAATTCACCGCCATTATCAGTCCTTAAGCATTTTATTTTTCTACTAGTCTGATTTTCAACAAGATTTTTAAACTCCTTAAATCGACTGAACACTTCTGATTTACCTTTTAAAAAATAAACAAATTCTCTCCTTGAATAATCATCAATGAACGACACATAGTATCTTGATTTAGACAATGAAGGGACATTCACTAGACCAAACACATCTGAATGGATATAATCTAACAAACCAGAAGATTTATGAGGACTGTCATAAAATGAAACACGGTGCTGCTTTCCATATATACAGTGTTCACAGAATTCAAATTCAAAATTACAATCTTCAAGCCCCTCAACAAGATTTTTGTTCTTCAAGGTTTTTAAACCTTTTTCTCCTATGTGGCCTAACCTATGATGCCAAAGCATAGTCTTCTTGTAGGAAGTTGTACTTCCGTAGAGTTTACATAATTAGGGATATTTCCCTCTTTACCTCCATGAGTAGCTTTCAGTGACTTTGAAGTGACACTGTTACATTGAACAGCTTGCATCCATTTAGCTTGTACAAGGTACCAATTCGAACACCTCTAGCCAGCACCATTGAACCTCTAGTCATCTTGCAGCCACTTCTGAGAACAAGACTTGTACTCTGATATCATTTAGCATACTTACAGACAATAGATTTCGAGCCAGACCTGGTATGTGCATAACATTATTGATCCCCTTTATTCTACCATCAGGGAATTGGATTCTGACTCTTCCACGGCCAACAATTTCCAAGGTTGAATCACTCGCCAAGTACGCCTTTCCACCATCGTATTCGTCATACTTTGTGAACCATTCTCTGTGAGATGTCATGTGGAATGATGCTCCAGAATCAATCATCCAGACATCATCTGATGCCTGTAGACAAGGCTGCAATGAAGGCATCACCATCACTATGAGAAGAACCATTATCAGAAGAGCCCTTCTTCTTCTTTTTCTCCTCTTTACAATCCTTTCGGACATGACCAGGTTGCCCACAGTTCTAGCACTTCACCTTGGACTTCTTGCCAGGAGATTTCCATCTCCCTTCTGATTTCGATTTGGACTTCTTTTCCTTCTTCTTGCCTTACTCCTTTGACCTTCCTCTGACAGCAAGAGCCTCCTTCGCCATCTCAGAATATTTTCTTTTCATCTCTTCTGACAACAAAGAACCAACAACATCTTCCATCTTGAAATTGGATGTTGTACTCCCAATAGCCATCACCAGATGATCCCACGAGTCTGGCAAAGAACATAACAAAAGCATACAGCGATCCTCTTCTTCAATCTTTACACCAACAGATGTTAATTGTGTGAGCAGCATGTTAAATGCATTCAAATGATCAGCTACAGACCCTCCTTCCTCCATTCTCAAAGAGTAGAGCTTCTTTCTCAGGAACAGCTTATTCACCAAGGATTTCCCTTGATAAATAGACACCAGTCTCTTCCACAAGAGAGAAGCAGTCTTCTCTTCATGCACATTGAGAAGAACTGAGTGCCAAACAGAGCCTTATCAGCCCCTTCACTTTTCTATCTGCAAGGTCCCATTCTTCTTGCTTCATGCCTGTAGGTTTAGTTCCAGACACAACAAGCCAAAGCTCTCGATCTACTAAGAGATCCCCCATCTTGAGTTTCCACAATTCAAAGTTATTGCCATTGAATTTCTCTATTTCAATCTTCCCAAATGAACTAGACATCTTAATCTGTAAATAGAAATAACAATCTCTACAAAACTCCCATTGAACAGTATTGACACAAAAAACCCAATGTACCCCCAAGGATAACAAAATTGGCTAGGCTCTGATACCACTTGTAAGGAAAACTAGACGCAGAAAACAATTCTCCTAACGTCAATACCTCAAGAAAGAATGCAGAAGTACTTTTAAATTTTCAATTACAGTCAAGTTGAGATGCACTATGAAACAGATTACAGAAACATAGTATTAGACAAACACACATGAACACCAGATATACGTGGGAAAACCCTTACGGGAGAAAAACCCACCACACCAAGAGAAATCACTTTGTATTACAGTAATCAAAATTACATACAATTCCAGACTTATCTTTCTAGTGTCATTATACAGCAACATTCATCATGAACATTCTTCGAACAGAAACTTCCAAGTTACAGCCTTTACAGATTTTAATTCCTTTACTGATACAGTTTGAATTCTTCACACTCCACTGTTGATCGAACCACAATTCAACCCCCAAGGGTCTCCAACTCCAAACTATATCCATGTCGAATTTTGTCTGTAGAACTTCCTTACAGAACCGTCGCAACTGACTATCTCCCAACTGTTCCCCTTCGGCTCCTCCTATTCGTCCACGAGACTCCACATAGGACGGTCAACCATTCAACAGAATTCGTATTGTATTGGCATCTCAGTGAGACACTAACTGTGTCTCGCCGATGCCACATTGACCTCATATCAATGTCACCGAAAGCCTCTGTAGTCGCCAAGATGTTACATTGAGCTCCAAGAGATACACCGAGTCATCACGTAGTCGCTCAGACTTATCACTTTCGCCAGAAGGTCATAGCGAAACACTAAAGTTACACTAAAGTTCCCAAGGCTACCGAGCACCAAGTAGAGGTTGGCAAGACTCACATCTATCGCAGAGAGTTCATATCAAACAACTTGAGTTACACCGAAAACATACACCTGTTGGCCAGATAATTGGCTTTCGTCGAGACTTCATACCGAGATCCATATGTTTCATCGATGACCAACTATCGCCAAGAGCTACCCCGATAGCCATCGGCTATCGGCAAGACATTCACCATCGCTAAGAGGTTTCTCCGATAGCTTTAAGTTATACCGAAGGCTTCCAACACAATGAGCTGTCGGTGGGACATTTAACTCTCGCTAAGACTTCTTCCCGAAACATTAGGGTTATCCTGAGGACCTCAATACATACACTATCGGCAAGAGATTAATACTTCGCTAAGACATCTTAGCAAAAAAATTTAGCTTCACCAAAGACCATAGTCGCCAAGAGTCTCCCCGATGCACGATTGAATGGCCTTTCAGCCAGAGGTCTCCCGATCACTCTGATGTCATAACGAATACATCATGCTACAATGATAGACACCACAGTGCAACCTTCCGGCAAGACAATGGCAAGGTCACAGTGACCTGTTCAGAAATGAATAAAGCAAACTGCTAGTCGGCCAGACAAATAGAATGTCACACCGACTTCACTCTAATGGAGGTTTCAGCCTGTATAGTTTGAGGCACATATTTCCAACACATTTCTCAACAGGTTGTTCCTCCTGAATCCCTGGTTTTGTTAACAAAGAGGGAGGTAGATGATTTGATTCAGATGAAAAGCAAGGTGGGGATGATGGACAAGTGGTTGGATAAGCTCAACCAAGAGGTTGATGATGTTCTTGTTGAGGGTGCTAAGATTCATAAAGCTGCTCTTGAGTTAGCAGAGGATCTGGACCAACAAGCTAAGGATTTGGACAAGCAAGATGATGAATATAAGGAATATGTTAAAATACTTCAAGACATTAGTGAAGTGCCCAAATCCACTTTGATAGAATATTCAATTATTGAGCTTGGTAATGAATATTTTGTGGAAAAGATTGTCAGCATCATAAGATACAAGTCTAGGGCTATGCATGGACATCAAGAAGAAGTCCAGGAAATGAGTAAGGACTTGAATCAATAGATGATTGAGTTAGAGGCAATTGTGGCCATTTTGATTAACTTAGATTCCTCCAATAAAGAAGGCCTGTCATTGGATAAACTAAGGGAGAAATGGAGGAGTAGATTTGGAGAAATCATGCAAAAAGGAGATGATGGGGAGAGTTTATTGCTAGATCAGTTTATGGATATCCGGGAGGAGGTAAGAGCTGCTAAAAAAGAGGTAATCAAATTAAAGGAGATGCAAAAGTTAGTTTCTACTGAATTTGAAAGAATCAAATTTGAAGGTGACTAGTTGGATGCGCCGGATTTGGATACTCTTCAACAGGTATTCTCCAGTTAGGATGAGTACATCCTTGAGCATTCAATGCAAAAGTGACTGACTCTTTGCGTCATACTCCATCTACTCTTCTCCTCTTTTTGTGGATTTTGACATAAGTTCTACTTTGAGTCTGATCGGTGGGTTTCATCTTCCTTTTTGGGGTATTAGATTTCCTTTTGTACAACGGAGTGATCAGCTTTGAAAGCAGGGGTTCTTGAGTCCACTTCTACATTCATTTCAACTCCATGAATTGTGGATCTTGATTAATGATTGAGAAACTGGTGCATGTGGCACCCTATATGTATTATTAGAATCTACTTTGTAAAGGTTGGCTAATTGAAGAAAGATCAGCCACATGAGGATAGAAGATAGAAACTAGATCTAGGATTTCAATGTTTTAGAAAGATACTCTGGAAAGTTCAGTAAAAGGCTTGATTATTTTACAGTTCTCATACGTTTTCATGTCATGATTTTCAAAGTTTGGATCCATTTTGATAAGGTTAATGATATATGATTAATCCATACGTCAGTGGTTTTGTTGTGCTTAATTGTTCCTTATTTGATGAAAGTTAATAGAAGGAGCTGGATTCAAGATCATATCATCGGATTATCTGTGAATTAAATTGTTATTGTATTCATTTGACCTGTGTTTTGGATGATGAGTGAATGATTTGTTTGAATTAAATTTAGTGAACATTGATGATATCTGAATTAGCATTATGGATGTATGCACTAGCGTAGTTTATTCTATGGATTGCATCTTGCTGTAGTTGTGGTTAGGTAGAATGAACACTCATTGTTGATCTGCATGTCTGGATACGTAAGGATTTTATTCATGTTTGTTTGATTTAAAGCTTTGTTTCATCTTTTTATTTTATTTAAAACCCCCCAAATGTGGACTACCTGATGTTATGCATTATTGTTCTTTATTACCAGCAAAGGCCCCTTGAACATTATGGTTATATCAACCACTGAGTTAAATCACCATAATTGAGAACCAATTACCAGGACCTTGGGAGTTAGATCTCTATGTGTTAGCTTTCTCTTTCAGGAGAAATAGAATAGTAATATTCTGTTTAATGTTGTTGTGCTGTTTTGACCATCAACAGCTCTGGCGCTAGAAGTAGTGCCTGAAGAACAAGCTGGCTCGCATTGGGTCATTCTCACCAGATAGGTTCAAGAGAGTTCTTTGATCTTCTCAGAATCCTAAATTATTTGTTTAGCTCCAAACCCCTATTCGACATAGGCCCCAGGCTCGTAGAGTCTTGATCCAACCTTTATCACCACCGATCACCCCACCTGGGTTTCCACCAAATCCAGCTACACCACCTCACCGACCACTTTCACCCATTCCACAACCTGCTCCACCTGTATCACCACAAAGACCTATGGCTTACTTCATTAATAACCCTTCACCATTAGGGACTATCCCTAGAGGTATACATGATCTCCCAAAGAACCCAGAGAGGTTCTATCCTAAGTACATGCATGGGGAGTGAAGAAGTGTTGAGCAGCACATACAGGCATTTAAAGATGCCTGTACCTATGCTCAGGTGGCTCATCAATACGTTGTGTGCAGATTGTTTCCCTATTCGTTGGGAGACATGGCATACAATTGGTACCTGAACTTACCCCAAGGGTCGATGCTAAGTTGGATGGATTTAGAGAATGCCTTCATCAACCAGTTTAGGGTTTATGTAGACCCTGCTATCCTTTACCACCAGTTTGCCACTATAAGGAAGGAACACCATGAACCACTGCCTCTATTCAACACCAAGTTCCAGAGGATGTACCGAAGATTGCAAGATCCTTACCTGGTGGCTGAGAACATTGCCATCTTGGCATACTTAGGGGTTGTGGACCCTTTGATTGGCTTGTTCTTGAAAAGGACATATCGTGCTAATGAAACTGACTCTTTGGCTAAGGTATATCATCTCGCCATTCAGTTGCAATAGTAGATTAGTCTGCAAAGCGGGAGTCTATGAGGAGTTCTCCCTCCTATAGGATACCAAATGTCCAATCCACCCCCTCTATTCAATACGGTCCCAGTGATGTCCTATTCCCAATACAGACCCATGTCTGAATTCCAAGGTTCACCTCCCTTGCCATTTTTTAATAATGGTCCCCAGGATTCCTTCCAGCAAAATCAAAATTATCAAAATCAAGCTGGAGTATCAAGTTTAGTTAATCAATCTTTTGCTGTGAAGAATGTAGAAAGTGAAAAGACTTTCCAACTGACCAACGAGATGGAGACTCTCAAGAAGACACTATCTCAGATGTCTAATGACATGGCTCAACTCAGACAAAATCCCCCTCAAAACCAGAACCAAAGTTTTCAAAATCAGGGAGGATATTCTAATCAGGGTGGTTATCCTAACCAAAATCCTATTCAGAACTATAATACCAACCAGAACACCAATAGGAATTTCCAGAACCAAAACTCCTCTAATCAAAACTATCAAAATTAGAATAGAGGATACAATCAAAGGCCTAGCAACAATAGGCCATGGAATACTAGACCCAATAACGGAGGAGTTTCCCACAATTACCAAGCGGGAGACGAGAAGCCACACACTGCTAATGTGGCAGACCTCAACCTTATGACTAATTGGTGTAGACTAAATGATACTACAGTCCATTCTAAGGTAAATTGCCCAGAGATGGAAAAAAAGGTTAAGATAGCCCAAGCTGATGCTCCATTCCACGATGCATCCAACAAATCTGGTGGATCAATGGATACTACCATGGCATATGATATCTTTGAGGAAGAACTTCCATTTCCCAACCAGGAAGACAATGAAGCAGTGGAAGATGTGTACGATGCCCAAGCCTTCCAAACCAAGGGGGGCCATTTCCTTAGAAATCAGAACAGAGGGCCATTGACGACCTCTGCCCCTCCTAATAACATGGTCCCCCCAAATCAGAATGCTGATAATAATCCACCACCGCCAAAGGGGCCATCAAATTCTCAGAACAAAGGTAATTCATTTTCAATTCCTAAATATCAGGTTAGGAATGATTCAAAATTTGATTTCATTACAAAGATGCAGAGGCAGAAGACTTCAATGTATTTCTTTGATGTCCTGAAGTGGTGCCCTGCTCAAAAGGAAATCTTGTTGAAAGCCTTGGGGGAAGCAGATAGGTCAAGAGGAAAATAAAAGGTGACTCCTACTAATGTGATTCAAAATTTGATTTCATTACAGAGATGCAGAGGCAGAAGACTTCAATGTATTTCTTTGATGTCCTGAAGTGGTGCCCTGCTCAAAAGGAAATCTTGTTGAAAGCCTTGGGGGAAGCAGATAGGTCAAGAAGAAAATAAAAGGTGACTCCTACTAATGAGATGAATGCAGCTCTCTACAAAGGTAAGACTGGTACTCCACCTTTCTTGCTAAGTTTGAGAGTTTTTGGAAAGAATTTACATAATTGTCTGCTAGATTCTGGGGCATCGGGGAATGTCATGTCATTTTTGATTTGTAGGAAGTTAGGTCTGAGTCCACTCCAGACAAATAAAAAGGTTATCCAGTTAGATAAAATAGAAGTTAATGTGGTAAGAGAGCTTAAAAACATCCATGTACAGATTGGATCCAATCCAAGGATCCAAACTTACGTGGATGTCCAAGTCGCAGATATCCCAGAAACCTATGGTATGCTCTTGAGCAGAGACCTGATGAAAAGTCTAGGTGGATATTTGTCTTTGGATTTCTCACACATGTGGCTGCCCTGGAAAGGAATAGCAAGCCAGATCAGAATTGAAAGTGAGCCCAGGCTCAAACATATGATTACTGAATATGATTCCCCTAATGAGGTAGCCTATTTCGAAACCAAGATAGGAGTTTACAAGCAGGAGGAAATCATGACCTTTTCAGTACTTCATTCTGACGACTCACCCCTTTCACAACAAAATGACCCAATGGTTACTATTAATCAACAAGTCCTAACAAGGAAATTACAACAGGATAGGCTGGTACTGGGAGAGGAGGTCGAGATGTGGAGTCTCCTACTTCCTAACTGGTGTAGGGTGCATTACCAGAATCACTCTGAATTAATTTTCCAACCTTGTGTGGACATTTTAAAACATGTCTCCAGGCTAGAAGAAACTAGTGAATGCCAATCCCAGACCCCTACTAATGAATTTCCATTTTAAGCTAAGGTTGCAACCATCCTTATGAGAGTCGGCTCTACTCAAAGGGAATCATCTTCTCAACTCAAGCAGACTCAGGTTCTGTGTTCTGAATTATCACTTGAGACTGAGGAATCTCAGTCTTTGCCAATTACACTTACCCCAGAAACACTTCCAATGCCCAGGGCATTGGTGAAAAAAGTACTGAATCATGACCTAGCTCAAAGGGAGGTTCAGGAATCACTTCCTGAACAAATTTTCAATTCAGGGGAATCTTCTGATGAACTGTGCCCCCAGTTGCCTTCAACTACTAATGATCAGCACCAGTCTAAGCCACCATATACTTCTATCAAGCAAAAGACTGTAGGCCAGAAAAAGAAAGAGATCCCAGCCCTAGATCAATTATGGATCTTGAAATTTGATGGCTCCAAGTCCAAATCAGGAAGTGGAGCAGGGGTGGAATTAACTAATCCAAGGGGGAAGACTTACTTTGCTTCCTATAGGCTACAATTTGGTTGCACAAACAATGTGGCAGAGTACAAAGCACTTGCTAGGGGCTTAATGTTCACTCATCAGAAGAAGGTCACATCTCTTATGGTGATGGGGGACTCTGAAATTATTGTCAAACAGGTTCGCAGCCAATATACCTGCCATAATAAAAGATTGACTTCTTACAAAAATAGGGTTTGGAATCTGATCGAGGACTTTGATGCTTTCAGAATTACTTTGATTCCTAGGGAGAAAAATCAGATTGCAGATGCTTTGGCAGTTACTGCTAGTACTTTGGATCCCATGCAGGATTCCAAATTGAAAATATTTTCAGTTGAGCTAGTTTCAATCCCAGCAGTCCCTGATAATGTTCAGAATTTTTAGGTCTTCGAGGACGACCAACACATACTTTCCTTCTTGGCAAGTTCAGATGTCTTTGAAGGACAGATCATAGATGAATCGGATAGAGATTAGGGAGAATGGGACCCTAAAGATTGTGACATGGAAGGAGTAATGAACTTAAAGAGTAATAGCATCCCCAAGGGGATGGTAGCCTTAGAAAGGTTATTTGATTCTGATCCTCGGGCTCGGGAGAGAGTGCCGACGCAAAGTGAAGGAGGGAAGTACGAATCCATTAATCTGGTTGATTCGGCCCCCGAAAGAAATGTCCTTATAGGCAAGACCTGCCCTAAGGAGATCAGAAATGAGATAATTAAGGTGTTAAAAGAAGATATTGCGGCAATTTCCTAGAGCTATGAAGATTTGAAGACTTTTGACACCTTTGTGATCATGCACACAATACTGCTGAAGCTAGAAGCCAAGCCCTTTCGTCAAAAGCAGCGCTCGGTCAATGCTTTGATCGAGCCTTTAATACAGAAGGAAGTGCAGAAGCTCTTATCAGTAAGAATCATCTTCCCAATAAGGCACTCCACGTGGGTTTCCAATCTAGTTCCAGTGTGTAAGAAAAGTGGGGAGATCAGGTTGTGTGTTGATTTTAGGAATCTGAACAAGGCCTCAAAGAAGGATAACTACCCACTTCCTTCTCTTGATGAGGTATTACAAACTGTTAATGGGTCCCAGATGATGTCGTTCTCAGATGGCTATTCTAGGTATAACCAAGTGCTTGTCAGTCATGAGGACAGGATGAAGACTACCTTTATTACAAAATGGGGAACATTTTCCTATAGACGCATGTCGTTTGGCCTCATTAACGTTGGAGCTACCTTTCAGCGCACAATGGATGTGGCTTTTAAGGATTTGATAGGTAAGTGTATTATTATATATGTAGATGACTTGACAATATTTTCCAAGAAAAGAAAGGATCATGCTGCTGATTTAGCAAAGGTCCTTAAGAGATGTATCAGCTATGGAGTATCTCTAAATCCCAAGAAGTGTGTCTTTGTAGTTTCTGAAGGGAAACTTCTAGGGCATGTGATATCTGAAAAGGGGATATCTATAGATCCCGATAGAGATGAGGCTATTTTGAAATTGATGATGCCAGGCAGTAAAAAGGAGATGAGGTCCTTCTTCGGAAAGATTAATTTCGTAAGGAAGTTCATAACAAGGTTTGCAGAAATTGTCAAACCCCTCAACGAGATGATGAAGAAAGATGCTAAAATTGAATGGAGCAATGAGGCTAAATCTGCATTTTCGTAGATCAAGCAATCAATATCTGAGGCACCAGTTTTGACCAGCCCAGATTACTTCAAGCCTTTTTCTATTTATTCATTTGCATCTGATCATTCAGGTGCATTAGTCCTAACACAACGCAGAGGTGAAGGAGATGAAAGACCAATTGCTTTCATGAGCTCGCCATTCAAGAATGCAGAAGTCAGGTACCCACCCTTGGAAAAATAGGCCTTTGCATTGGTATGAGCAGTAAAACAGTTCAGGCATTACATTTTGAGAAGCCAAGTTATTGCTATAGTGCCTGATCCAGCGATTAAGTCTCTCCTTATGCAAAGTGAATTAGGGGAAAGAAGAGGAAAATGGATGGCTATCCTGCAAGAGGTTAAATCAATATCGCTATCCTACTAAAATTGAATCGAGCAATGAGGCTAAATCTGCATTTTCGCAGATCAAGCAATCAATATCTAAGGCACCGGTTTTGACCAGCCTAGATTACTTAAAGCCTTTTTATATTTATTCATTTGCATCTGATCATTCATGTGCATCAGTCCTAACACAACGCAGAGGTGAAGGAGATGAAAGACCAATTGCTTTCATGAGCTCGCCATTCAAGAATGCAGAAGTCAGGTACCCACCCTTGGAAAAACAGGCCTTTGCATTGGTACGAGTAGTAAAAAAGTTCAGGAATTACATTTTGAGAAGTCAAGTTATTGCTATAGTTATTTCTATAGTGCCTGATCCAGCGATTAAGTCTCTCCTTATGCAAAGTGAATTAGGGGAAAGAAGAGGAAAATGGATGGCTATCCTGCAAGAGTATGATTTAGAGATCCATCCAATGAAACTTGTCCAAGGACAAGGTTTATCAAAGGCCATGGCAGAGGTTGACAAGAATATTACCTATCAGCAATATACTGTGCACTCATTTACCAAGGACCCATGGTATACTAACTTGATCTTCTTCCTTCTAAATAACAGATGCCCATAAGGGATGAATGCTACCCAAAGAAGGGCACTGAGGATGAAGAGTGCTCATTACATGCTCAAAGGAGGAGCTCTATACAGAAGAAATTATGAGGGAGTGTACCTGCGATGTCTGGACCAACAAGAAGCTAAGCATGCCATGGTTGAATTCCATGGTAGGCATGGCACAGGACACGGATCAGAAGATTCTTTGGCTCATCAAATCCTTAGGTCAGAATATTATTGGCCCCATGTGTTCAAGGATGCACATCAACACGTCAGGACATGTCATACATGTCAGACTTCTGCATCAAAGGAGTGTAATCCAGCCATGCCTCTACAACCAATATATGAGGTAAAACCATTTTCCCAATGGGCACTAGATTTTGTTGGGGTAATTAATCCTAATTCTTCTGCAGGACACAAATTCATCCTAACTGCTACAGACTATTGCACCCGTTGGACTGAGGCTCAACCATGCAAGAACAACACCACTGATGTGGTTATCAAATTTCTCACTGAAAATATTGTTACCAGGTTTGGAGTGTCGTTCGCTCTGGTATGTGACAATGGCCCTACCTTTTCATCTGCTGAATTTATACAATGGGCTTACGAGCATAAAATTATCTTGAAGTATTCCTCTAACTACTATCCTCAGGGAAATGGTGTAGCGGAATCTACTAACAAGAACTTGCTAGAAGTGATAAAGAAGTTACTTGAAAGTAATCCTAGAGATTGGCATACCCAGTTAAGATTTTTCTTATGGGCAAATCGAACTCATATTAAGGTTGCTCTAGGAAGTTCCCCTTTTAAACTAGTTTATGGCCAAGATCCGGTTTTCCCCATACACTTACAGATACCAGTTCTTAAGTTCCTGTAGGAGTTTTATACAAGAGATGACCGGATTGAGTTAAGATTAAACAACCTTCTAAACATGGAAGAACAGAGAGATGCTGCTCTATAGCAGTTTTTCAAGCATCAGGTTGTCAAATGTTGGTTTGACAAAAGAGCTAAGGTTAAGGCATTCAGAATCTCAGATCTGGGGTTGTTGTGGGACAAGGCTAAGGAGAAAAAAGGGTGATCATCAAAATTTTGATAGACTTTGGCTAGGTCCGTATCAAGTAGTTTTGGAAATATATGCCTCAATCTTACAAGCTGAAACCTCTAAGAGAGGCAATTCGGTGTGACATGCTTTGGGTCTGGCCAACTAGCAGCTTTGGATCTTGTGGTTTGTACAAGTTGTTGAGACAATGTTTAAGTCATGTTGAAGGAGCTTATCGCTGTGACTTGTGACTGTCATTGTCACCTATGCCGAGTGGAGATCTTTGGCTGATAGGCCATTCATATCGTATATCGGGGAGACCCTTGGCCGAAAGGCTTACTTCGGTGTGAAGTCCCAGCGACGAACGAAGTCTCGCCGAAAACTTTTTTTGTTGAAGTCTTCAGAGAGAGTCTTGGGTGTTCGGTAAGAAGTCTTACCGATATGGATGTCTCACCGACAGCTTTATCCTGGGGACATTGGTATGACTTGAATGCTCGGGAAGAACTCTTGGCGATAGTTGGTGTGTCTCACCAACGGTATACACTCAAAGTAGCACAAAGGTCTCGGTGTGAGGTCTTAGCGATGGACAAAAGTCTTGCCGACTGTTGTTTGGAGCTCAGTATGACTTGTGAGCATTCGGAGTAACGTCTCAGCAATAGTGGTTTGTCTTGCCAACTATTGATCACTTTGGATACTTAGTGAACTTCGGTGTGATGTCTTAGCGAAAGACGATTGTCTCACCGAATGGAAAACTCACGTCTGTGTGACTTTGAAGCTTTGGTATGATGTTTCACCGATAGCAATAAGTCTTGGCGATAGCGATACATGTGATAATCGTCAGTATGAGGTCTTGGCGACATGCCGAAGTCTGAGCGATAGCTCTCTGGACTCAATGTAACATCTTGGCGATAAGCATGACTCTTGGCGACATTGATGGTTAAGTCTTGTGGCATCGGGGAGACACGGTTAGTGTCTCACCAACATGCCAACACAGGTTGATCGCTTTGACCGAGAGAAGACCATCCTACGTGGTGAGTCATTGGCAAATCAGAGAAGTCGAATGGGAACCGCTAGCAGTTGGACTATTGCAGCCATTACTGAGAGGAAGCTCGATAGACAGGGATGTCATGGATCTACTCATCAGTGGTAGATGATGTCTGGTTCGATGGATCGACGGATTGCTATGTGGTTGAATGATTAGTGAATGAATTATATTCTGTGAAGACTGTAACGTGAATGTTTTGTAACAAGGTTGTTCATGGTGAATGTTGTTGTAAACTCACATCAAAAAGATAAGTCAGAACTCTGTTTGTAATCTTTATTACTGTAATACAAAGTGACTTCTCTTGGTGTGGTGGGTTTTTCTCCCGTAAGTGTTTTCCCACTTATATCTGGTGTTCATATGTGTTTGTCTATTTCTCTGTTTCAGTAATCTCTTTCTAGTGCATCTTAATTGGACTGTAATTATAAAATTTAAAAGAGTCTTTGCATTCTTCCCTGAGGTTTTTGACGTTAGGAGAGTTGCTTCCACATCTAGCTTTCCTTACAAGCCGAGATCTTGGGTGAGAACGCTTTTCATTTGAGCACCTTGACGGGAGAACCTGTTCCATTGCCAGTCAATGGGCAGTTTCTCAAGCATTACTTTGGCTCGTAAAGGTTTGAGTTTCTGAATTGATTGTATATATGTATTTTGTGTAATTACTAGTTCTTTGCTTCCTTTTTGTTGTTTGTTTGTTGTTTCTTTCTTTCTTTTGTTTCCTTTGTTGTTTTGTGTCTAATTTTGTCTTCTTCTTTGGGGATTCTCTTTTCTTTCCATCTTAAAACATTGGGGTTGTTATTCAAAGAATGTTGTGGGTATTAGGAGAGAAATTGGTTTAGGCATTTTTGGGCATATGTGTCAAAAGATTTTGTTCTAAAGCTCATGCCTTATGGTCATTTTAGCATGAGTCTAAAGGTTATTAGGAGTAAGGTATATTGTAGATAACCTCCTGAACTATCATTGAAATCTGTCACAAAATAGATAAAAAAAAATCCAACTATAAAGTGCCTATTCATCTTAGGGTGATTATGTTTTCGATTCAAGTCAAAAATCTGTTTCCCCAAGACTGTCATAGGATCCACTGTAGTTCTCAACCCACATCTCAGACTATTAAAGTCTTTGCATTGAGGAGGTTTTTGAAAAAGAATTTTCACAAGTATGGCCTATAAAAGAAAAAAAAAAGGAAGCAATAAGATAAAAGGAAAACTAAATACAAAATGGGTAATTCAAGTATCTCTATCAGGGCTATGGACACTTGACTGGCAGTACAACAATGCTTTGAGAGAACTAGAGGTATCTTCGTTGGGGCTATGGACGCCTGACTGGCAACAGAGCAATACCCAAGATTTCATTGCATGACAGTTGAAGGATTCAACTCATGTAGCTTGGATCGTAGATATAGTTGTTTAGGTGTGCAGAAAGCTCAAACAAAGAAGGATGCACCATAAGCATGCACACACTCAGATTCAAGTAGTAGTTTATGTTGGTTCTACATATGAGATTCCAGCTCAACTTTACTTAAATATTCTAATCACACTTAAGTTAACATGTCTCATGAATTATAAGTTTTGGGGTGATTGAATTCTTCAATATCTTAAAAATGGGTAAACCATTCTTCCCAGCCGAGTCGCCATTTGTTATGCCTTGCATAGCCACCCCATTTTATTTTATTTTGGAACAAAATGGGTCCCCCTTTTCTTTTCTTTTGTTTGTCTTTGGTTGTCTGGTTGGGTCTTAGGAGTTCTTTGTTTTTGCTCCTAAGTCTGTCTTTTGTTCTTCCGGAGGCAAGTGCGGAACCAAATCTAGACATGGAACTATTTCAAGGTTTCTAGTTCGGATATGGTTCCGACTCCAACTCTGCCTTCTTCTTTTCTTTCTCCTTTGTTTGGTTGGTTGTTTTTGACTAACACTTGGGTTGGTTCGTCCTTCTATTTGTTGGTCGTTTCCTTGTGTTTTGTTTGTTTTCTTGTGTGGGATCAGAACCGGGATTGGAACTCACATGGGAAGTTTTCATGTTTCCATTTTTTGTTCCCGTCCCGACTTCGCTTCTGCTCTTTTTCTTTCTCGCTTTCTTTGTTGTTTGGGTTGGGTCTGGTGTTCGCTTCGGTCCCGCTTCCCTTGTTCTCATGCTGTTCTTTGCTTTTTCTCAGGACCGGAGTTGGACCTAGAATGGACTTTCAAACATTGTGAAAGTTCCATTTCGGTTTTGTCTCCACTCCCGTCTTCGTTTGTCATTTGTTGGTCGGTCCTTTTGTCGAGACCGGATCCAAGGTTGGAGATGAAATAGGGAACTTTGTGTAGTTTCTTTATCTTGTTTCTGACCCGGCTCCGCGTCTGGCTTACCTTTTGATGTTTCGTTTACTTGAATTAACTGTCTGTTCACCTCGTTGGCTCTATCCCCGATCTACCACATTTATGGCATTAAATGCAGCCTATTCGCATGCGTGAATTATTGATTAAAGGTTTCATTATGCTTAAACTGCCTCATTGTTATTATTATGCGAATTGTTTAAGCAAATTACAGCTAGGAAAGTCTCAAGAGAATTGATTTGATCGTGGGGGCAAATTGTGCAGCGAATCTTGGCAAATTTGTGGTCAATCCTAAGGAGCCTTTAGAGTTTATGCCTTCTAGTGCACAAGAAGAGGAGGTGGTTCCTCAAGACCTTCTAGAGGTACAGGAAGATGAAACAACTATGGAAGTCGGTGTTTCTACATCTGTTGTAGGAGAGATACCTACTCAGCCCTCTGATGCACAAGAGTTAGGTCAAGAATTACCAAAGGGAGCTCTCCATGATGAAGCAGAGGTTTTAAAACAAATGGAGGATCAGATTGAGATACATAATATTGAAACAGATTCAGAAAAGACTGCATCTGATAAAGAGCATCCGGCTTTGACATCTTTGGATATGACAGATGATGCAGGGACTGAGCACATATTGACTGAAGAAGATCAATGGAAACTCTTTAAGGATGCTAAAAAGGAAGTTGATGCTAAGGCACAAGCTGAGGCATCAGCTAAGCAACAGGAGGAGGAGGCCAAGACACAATCTAAGTTGGCAGCCAAGCAGAAGGAGTTGGAAGATAAGGTGAAAGCCGATGAGTTAGCTCAACAGCAACAACAAAAGGAGCAAGAGCTCAAAATTCAAGAAGAAAGGGATAGGTTGATAATGCAACAGAAAATTCATGATCTTGAAGAAGAAAAGGCTCAGCAAAGAAGAGAAAAATAAGCTATTGAAGCTAAACTCAAGGAACAAGAGGAGCCCTATAGAGAAAGGGAAGAGCAAGAACTCTTGAAAAGGGAAAGAGAGGTTGCTGAGATTGTTGAACATGCGAAGAAGTCCAAGGAGGCATGGGACTATGTTGAAGAATTGAAAAAGCAGCGAGATGAAATGTTGGAAAAGAAGAAAGAGGAAGAGGAATGTTTAAAGAAGGAGTTGGAGGCTAAGAGGCTACAAGATCAAAAGGATAAAGAGGAAACAATTAGTTAACACAGGAAAGGGAGCAAAGTGATCAACAAAATGTGCAAGAGGTTGATTCTCAACCAAAGCTTACATTGTTGCAACCTCTGTCTTCCACTACTGTTGCTTCCTCTTCAGCCCAGGTAGCCACTACTCCTATTGCTCCTACTTGGCTAAAACTGGACTTAGAGAGAAAACAAGTTGTTCAACCACAGCCACTGAATTGGGAAGAAATGATGAAAGAAATTGGGAAAGAGAAACCTAAGAAGAAAGTCCGGGTTCTTCACTCCACTAGGCTCACTGATGCTGGAGAGATCATTGTTGAATGTGCCATACCTGTAATGGAGAAGAGCCGTGATGACATGCAAATCGCTGATTATCAATTGGGGGCAGTAAATTTGGGAAAGCCTACAAGAATTCAACAAATGAGTTTGATTGACATTGTGGCCTCTTCAACCAAAACC